>UELU01102611.1:0-10333 GCA_900490025.1 Megastigmus dorsalis | reverse complement strand
GCTCTGTGATATTACTTATAAGGTTTGGGACATATTTTAAGACTGATTCTGAGACTGATCAAGTTATTATGCCTGTGATATCTTAGAAAGACTGAATGCAATTTCCTATAAGACTGATAAAACGTATTATTGTAAAAGTTATTATCTGAAATGTATTGTTATATTCGATTGTTATGTCATTTTTGTATACTTATACAAATAAAAGAATATCTATCTCTCTCTCTCTCTCTCTCTCTCACATACATACACCACACTCTGTTGGAAAAACCAAAGCAATTTTGTTTGGTAATAATCTATTTGTTCCGGATTTCTTTGCGGGTTTTTGTCCCAGCATTTACCTAAGTGCTGTTACCATTCTTGGTGTTATGCTTGACGCGACGCTTTCTTAGAGGCTCCACGTCGATTCGATTACCAAGAAATTAAATCGTATTTTGTACAGTCTTCGTTTTTACCGCCTCTCAGGAGCTGGGAAACAGAATCCAAGTTCTGCCGAACTCCTGCGTGAGATCGCATCACTCCCGACAGAACTGCCCTGGGCTGGCTACGCACTAATACAAGGAGACATTATATATATTAATACACCAGACTATCTGCAGCGTCTTTTTTCCAAATATGTTCCCAGGGGTCCCGTAAGGGAAGAGATAAAAGAACTCGCGCGCCTCTTTGATGCGTACCGAGACGAGCAAGCGCTCATTTCAAGACTGAGGTTCGCATCTTTGGATGTTCCGTAGCTCAGCAGGTTCAAATCGGCAGTGAGGGAGCACCCATTTAGTTCAGACTGACGTGTACACTTATGCCATGGGGCGTTGCTGAATGTTAATTTATATTGTAGCGTCCCACGTATATTCCATTTTAATATGTACTTATTGGCATGAATGCATGAATGAATGGTCTTCGATGTTAGTGTGCTTAATTTTGTTCTGACCCTTTTTTTTTCACTTAACATTGACTAAAAGATATTAGACTGATTTTTAAGAATTTTATTTTGTATGTGTAAGCTGTAACTGTGATACCACTTTATGTAACTTGACTTACTATATCAGTATTATTAACTTTTAATTGACCCTGATATCATTTGAATTAGGAATAATTGCACTTTTTGTTTTCCACAAGTATTATTTGTCTAAATTTAATTTTAGTACTCTTACAAAATAAATATATACCTATCTTTCTTCTTTTCTTTCTCTTTCTTTCCAAGTCTCTCTCTCTCTCTCTCTCTTTCTCTTACCCTCTCCCTCGACAAATAGCTTCTGTACAAACGAAGATAGCGGCCCACATTAAAGCTGGTATTTGCGGAGTGAAGTAGTTCGATAAGCGTGTGAATTTGCTCGTGCGCAGGAGGGGGAGAAGCATAGGAAAAAGGCCCGTGAAAGCTTGTAGAAGACAGAAGCGCGCGCGCAAACTCGTTCTGATTTCTCGTGAGAGAGTGAAAGCGCCAGGAACCATGAAGAACGCCGCAGGGACCTTGTGAAAGTTTGATTGGATCCAACGCCCTAGTTGACACACGGCTTTACCTTTCCCCCCTACTTGCTACACTTTTTTTTTGTTTTATAAGCGTCTCCCAGGCGTCGGATCATACGTAAACACTGGTATAGAATATTAAACAGCAGTGTCTCTATAGAACTAATTCTGTACACTCCGTAAACTGTGACTCGTTGAAAGAGAAATACTCGTGAATGTAGTATTAAGTTTTAGACACTAAATATGTTTCTTTTGCGAATAGATATATGTTTCAAAATTGCTCAGTTGCATTTTTGTTTAGGTCCTTAGTAATTTTTTTGAATATGGCAATTCTAAATTATTTATTGGTGTCCATTAATCGTCCAAGAATTGATAAAATCATGGCGTAAAATGACATTCTTTGTATGAGAAGAACTCATAGGAGCATCATGACATTTAGAAATTTATTACAGTGAATTTAATAACCTTAATTATTGGAATATTTTCTTTGTCTATACCATTTGTCATCTCCTATAAAGCCAATAAGAATGGAAGCTCCTATATGAACTCATTATGTGGTTTCATCTTAGATAAATAAAAAAAGATAACTCTTGTAGAAGTATTCTAGTAATGGGGATTGTGTTTTGCAAAGAAACGTTCCCACAAAGGGATCAGTTCATGAATATGATAATAGTATATTAGTGTACTCAGAGATAACTGATAAGCTTGTGTAGTGTAAACAATGCTTAAATTTTCAATTGAGCTTTTGTGAAGATATGGAATTACGTGCATTTAGCTGCTTTGATTATTTGCTTTCTATAAATATTACCGTATGCAAATATACAAAATAATTAAAACGAAAACGGAGACTATTTTAAATGTAAATCAAAATTACAATTGGCAAACATATTTATGATCATTAAAAATAATAAAACTAGTTATTCTATATATGATATATTTAAGTATTATTTTCTTAGCGACATGACAAAGAAAAGCAAAGACGATGCGAAGAAAAAAATCTTTGCAATTATACAAGGTTAAGATACGAACAGTTTAATTACGTCGCAAATGGTTATTGTATTTTTCCGCGAACGTGGAAAAAAACACTTGTTTATTTGGAGTGCGCGATGCGATGAAAAGTCAGGAGATGCCCGACAAGTTTCGAAAGCCAATAGTTTGCGAGCTGCATCTGCGCAGGCGTGTGAAAATTCTACCGCAAGTTCTGCTTAACTGAGTTTAAAAAGTCCCATGCGAGCGAGCGAGAGAGAGAGAGAGAGGAAGAGAGAGAGAGAGAGGGGGAGAGAGAGAGAGAGAGAAGTCGAGAGAACTGCCTGCCTCAGCACGTATACGTGGCTGGAATTTCATCTTGTTTATCTGACGATAATTTTGCGTCAGGAATAGTAGAAATATACATGAGAGATGCGGCTTCTTCGTGAATTTTACGCGCGTTTAGCTAGAAACGACAAAATTAATCTTTTGCCATAAGGGCGAAAAAGCTTCCATTGGATAAGGTACATAATGCCGGAAAGACATCGGGAAATTGCTTGGAAAAAAGTTGAAAATTGCGTTGAAGGAAAAGCCGAATTTTAACTTTATAAATCAATCTCACGTCTACCGTTTAATGCTAGCAATTTAATTTTATAGCGTTGCGCTTATATCACCGGCTAAATTTTATGTTGATTTTTTTATTTGGTTGGTTTGTTAGCTGTAAAAGTATAATTTATTTACGGGTAAATAAAGGTTTTTATTGCAGACCGCAAAATTTTATTCGGCTTTAATTTAGGCTTCTATAAAGGATATGGGTTCATGTTTACAGAATCCAGCAGTAAAAACGTAATGATATTCGTATGTATATACATATGTATTCCTATTATAAAACTTGATTGCGTTAGTAAAAGTGTCGACAGAGAAGCTAAAAAAAAGTAGAAAAAGTGTGGATGGTTTTAAAAATAACATCTGGAACGGCGTAATCTCGCCCACCCTTTTGTCTGAGAATCGAGATTCGAATAGCTCAACATGCGTCACACTAACAGCGATACATGCAACGATTAATATGCAAATCGTTCTTCTCCCCCTTGGGCAATTGATTCAGCACGTAGGAATCAGTTTACTTATTCAAGCTGCTTTATTATAACAATGTAAGGCTTTTTACAGCTACGAGTGCAAAAACAAGCAATCGAATATTGAACTTTGGATATTACGGTAGAATGTTGCTTCTATTAATTTGTGCCCTCCATTCGCTGTATTTGTTAACTACTTTATTTACTCAATATTCAATAATAGAAATGCTGTGAATAGTTGTGCTAATAGATTGGTTCAATTTTCATGCGGTTATCCTGCCTATACTATTGTGTAATTTGAGTGCGGATCAAAATGTGGTGGCACTGTTTACTTGCAAAGATAAACAAACTTGATCGAGAATACAATACCGTGTGTGAAATAACTGTAACTTTCAAGATAAGCGTATTAGCAAAGTACAATAATTGCAGTCTTATTCAAGTAATGAATCGTACTGTATGAATAAGCCTGAAAACGTAAAATCCAAACTAAATCCATATAGATCCAAAAATAATAAAATATAAAACATCGAGTTCTGATTACCCATACTATAAATCAGAAAAACAACTACAAAAGAAAATGCTGATTTATCTAAACTGTAAGCTCAAGAAAATTTTACATCGACCACTCAAAATAGTTATCTATTTATCCTCTCGAAAGCTATGTTACAAAAGGCTATGCATATAATAACGCCAAAAGGTGTGTGACAATAAAAGTTTCTTCATCTATATTTACATATACACCTTACCCATGCTACACGTGAAATATTAAAATGGTTCAATCCAATGTTTATTTTTCTAGGGGCGCCATGGACTGGGCAATATTTACGTGTGGGCCTCAGGGGATGGCGGCGAGGACGACGACTGCAATTGCGATGGTTACGCTGCGAGCATGTGGACCGTCAGCATCAACAGCGCGATTAACGACGGTCAGAATGCCCATTACGATGAAAGCTGCTCCAGTACATTGGCATCGACTTTCAGTAATGGAGCAAAGGATCCAAATACCGGAGTGGTGAGTCATCAAAATTCGATATCGCTCACTGTTTTTACATATTATGCACTGTATCTGCAATGCATTCTTCTTTGCCTGGGGCTCCCTTGGACATGTAAAATTTACGAGTGTGGTGACAAAGAAGTTTACCTCTGTTTGTCTACCCATATTTACGTCGTTCACCGAGAATACTTAACAGAGTCGCATTCCGCGCGCACCAACGTCTGTGCTGAAAGAGTGATGTGAATGATGTGATTTATTATCCGGTTGTCTGAACTGTCTATTAATACCGTTTCGAAAATCCGAAAATATACCCTATCGATCTACATGAAGTTGAATTGTCAATTATGCTCTTAGCAACCGAAACCACGAAGCTTTATCGCAACCTCAAGAAAGCCCGCGTACATATTATCGTTCTCCCCCTCTCGTGACCACCAAGATCCAGGTTTTATTTATTTATAGCCTTTTCAAGTCTTGAACTCGCTGCTATTCGGAAACATGTTAATGAAAAGTTTTGAATATTGTTTTCAAAGCTTTCGTAGATCTCTAGTTATCCATAGAGTAGGTTAAGGGGTTAAAAATGATTGTATAAAAGAATAAAAAATACATAAAACTAAGATGTTTATTTTAATATTGTTCGATCAACAAAAAGTCTGTTACAAAGATTTGCAAACTTGATATTTTCAATAGTAGTATATTATAGTAAAATACGTACGTAATGAGGATGTGTGTAAAGTTTTAGATCATAATATTCGATAGAAAAATGTTTTGAGTCAGCTTGCGCTATGGTTTCTGTCTATTCTTGCTGTTGTAACGATTAGAAATTACTTGGACTTTTTACTTTTACATTTATATTTCTCCGAAATGGTCGGTAAGTTAACTTAAAATTTTGACGTAATTGTTTATTGATTATTCGTACCTATTCATCTTTATATACTATGTTTCACAAGTTATAGCCGCAACGTACTATTTGTTATAAGAACGTACGTTAAATATTCATGTTTTGAAAAATAAATTCCATGACAAATTAATTGATGGAAAGTCATTATTTACCAAATGATTAACTCTTATTTGATGGCCAAAGTTTCGGACGTTTTTATTGCTGTACGTCCTTTATCAGGGCCTAAAAGTATTAATTTCCTATATTCAGGTAAAACATGTCAATAATAAATATTTAAACATTAAAATTGATTAGACTGTAAGACTGATAGAAAGATTTGTCAGTTTATAATAAATATTTAATTAATGAAGTTATCAATATATTGCTTTCACCTTCCTGCTCCCCAGCGAGAGAAAAGATTGATCTACCCGAAAGAACTCTCGAACTGGACATCCCATGAAAAATATTAGAAAAATTCAGAGAAGTTTCTGATGATCTAAAATTATTGTACATTGTAATTTCAATAATTTTTTTTTTCATTTTACGTGAATATTCTTCAATTGATTTCAGTTCAACCGTAGCCTATTTCTCTTATCACTGCCTTTTTCCATATTATTTTAAGCAAAATAATGCCCAAAAATACTGCTTCCTATAAGTACTCTAGTAAAATTTTGATACAGTGTATTTTCAAAACCGTTAACAAAAAAATATTGAGAATATTAAAGGCGAGTTATTTTAAAAATTGTCAAAAATTGATACTACCATTGTGTTCAGCAGCATTCAAAACCTCTATGTATCACTTATTTAAAAATATGGTACAAATTTTTTTTAACCTTAGCATTCCGGAAAGTCGATATATCGGTTCGATCCATAATATGAAGTTTGTTCATAGTTGATACATGATACAAGACACAAGTTTGACTAAATTATTAAAAAAGTCTATCCTAACTAAATTTAATTAAATTATCATTCTGGATATAAAAAACAACAACCCTTTACCCGGGAACTAAATTTAAATATATTGTACCTACATAAAAATGAATTAATTCTTTATCATATTGAAATATAAGAAAATTAAATTAATCGACTGCAGATAACAATATTTAATTAACAACTTTGTTTATCCGAAAAGAAAAACAATTTTACTATTAGAAAAGTTTCTAGGTAGTAAAAAATTCCCGTCGCATCTCTTACCGTAGAATACTAATTGGTTTCTCAATTAAAACTGCTCTCTAGAACATAATAGAAAGTATTTGTAAACCAAAGTTTTCTTATTTATAAACAACGCGTAAAAATACGAAATAAATAAAAAATAATTATTATATGTTTGTATAAAGTAGACGTTTAAGCCAGGTTCAAGTATACAGGTTCAGATTCAAGTAAAATATAATGCTGTGTTACTTTTCAATAGCGAAATTTAAGATAAGATTCGAAAAAATAAAGCAAGTTATCAATTTGAAACCCAGATGGTTACATCAAATTCAAGTTCCTGATCAATATTTATCGAAACCTCAAACTTGGAAACGGCTTATGTAATGAGATAAAATGTACAGTTTTGTACTCATCTAAACATCGGTAACGGAATTATGGAAACATTTGTCAATCACAGAATTTTCGAAGCGTTTGTCAATAACAGAATGTTCAAAGCGTTTGTCAATCACAGAAATGAAGTACAGCCGTTATTGCCACGTGCGCAAAGTAGAATCCTGGGCTTGACAGCGGCCGGAGTCATTCGATTTTCTATCTATAGCGCCAGTCAATTAGCTTGAAGTCCTTAGAGCTGTGCAGCACCACGAGTACTTGATAGACTTGAAAGTGTCGCAAAACGAAGTCAATTACAACCTTTTAAGAGCCTTATTATTAAATTTTATCATCAGTTTCGGATATACTATCAATAATTACGTTAGTTTGGAGTATGTGCCGCGATATTCTTTATTTTGGTAAAAATGCAAATAACAAAAGAGTGTTCCAAATTAAAGTAACTTATTATCAACTTATTATCAAGTCATGAAAATTAATTTTTGAAATTCAAACAATATAATATATTATGTTTGATAATGATTGTCAATTTGAACACAGCACAAGAAAATCAGTAGAGATAAATCTTTTAACTTTTCTCAGTATTTAGTAGAATATCAATTAATATTTGTCTTAACAAATTGATATATCTGTCGAAATTCTCGGTCTTTATTTTCATTAGCTAACACATAAAATTGCTTCCATGTTAATTTCAACGCTTCTCTCGAAAGCAGTCTTTTTGTGTTAAATATAAGCGTTTAATGAGGTGTCAAGCTCAAAGGCCGTTTGAATTCTCTGCTGAGTAGAGCCTGTCATTGCTAGTATAATGATTTACCAAGTCACGTTTACTCATCGTGAATTTTAAAATTAAGCCGCCCTTTTGTTGGTATTGTTGGTTCTACCCTATTTCAATTATTTAACTCGCATTTCTAAGTACTAAACTAATTTGATAACAAGAAGATAATACCTAATGCGTTTTATAAAACAGTATATGGTGTTCGAGTTCGTAAATTAGTATTCATATACTCACGATTTTGAAGCTTCAACCTTATCTAGGTGTTTGAAAACGGACAAAGATAGGTATCATGTATTTTATTCATAACGGCATTATACGATACAAATGACAAATTCCGTACACTATAAATTTTAGAGAATACTGTGTTTTAAATATTCCAGGATATGCGTCAGGCACTCGACTCGTATCAAACTACACAGTGACGTCAATGTGGACTGCTATACACATGAGACAGTCTGTTTACTATCATAATGTAATAATATCAAAAGTACAATAAAGATGTAGTAAAGTTGTAATTCAGATGACGGGCTATGTGAAAGTTTAATAAAGTTTCTTGAAAGACTTTACTTTAAGCATGTACACATAATTTTATATATACATGCAAATCAATATATTTTGCACATCATCGTTATATTCTGTACTCTTTTTAGTAGCAATAATAAAATGTAGAAGGTTATAATTGTTTTTGTGAGACGATATATATTTTAATAAGATAGTCTCATAAGTAAGTCTTATGCATTTTTTCTTTGTTTAAACTATACGATACGCTACGAAAGATTTGCATTATATTGCCTTTTTTTAAAAATAAAGTTGATATCTCCGTAGCGTCTAGCCCGTTTTAACGAGTAACAAATACTCGCGCCTGATCAAATATTCATTTATACTACTGAATCCACTTCAAACTTCTCCACACAGTTCGTCCCATAAATAATGTATCGCAATTCGCTTCGTTCGTTCCTTACAATCGAATTTTTCGTCCTCAATCCTCGTTCTAGAGCGAGAACAAGAGAAAAAGAAAAAAAAAGTGGGAAAGTACCTACAGCCTTTGAAAATTGAGTTTTGCTCCCTCGGTTAAAGGCTCGTGGGCGTCGAGCATAGCTTTTCCACGCTTCTGTGGTTATCTCGTCGTCGTCGTCGTCGTCGTCGTCGTCATCGTCGTCGGAAACTGAAGGGTTTCCTTCCAGTTGTTCAACTTGTCGGGCTCGCCGATGCGAACGGAACTGCGCGAACGCTGATAAGGGCTCTCCCCTCGCACTCTCTGGCCTCTACACACATACACACAGCTTGGGAATAGAAACGGTGTCCCGGCCGAGAGGGACGCAGCGGTCACCAATTTGATTACAGTACTCCCTCGGTGATGTAAGGGTGGGAAAAACTCGATCTGCGCCTGAATGGGCTCGAGAAGGTAGTAGCAGTTTTTGGATGAATCTCGATCCTATCGTTCGATTGAGATGAAACTGGAGCACGAGTCTGTGCTATAGATTGTGGATTAATCAAGGAGAATGAAATACTATTAAACCTTTGGCTGTATTGTGCGCTTAAATTAATTTGTTGTTTGGTACAATATTTCTGGGTTGGCACGAATGCTTGTATGCTTTTTCTTAATTAATGCTAATTGCGGTGTCTTTCATATTAGTATTGGTATTCTGTGCCTGAGTTTGGATTGGTATACTTCATATACTTATGTCGACTGTACTTTAATAAACTAATAATATATTTTTATCGGTCTTACAGTCTTTTTACATTAATGTGATTAGTCAAGCTGCCCTTGTTTAAAATCACCCCCGTAGAATCTGAAATATGAAAATAAAATACTTCATATAAACAAATGGATAAAGTTGCTTTAAATTCAGAACAAACTAAATAACTTTAGAATTCTCAAAATTACTGAGATTCCAAAATTCATTGGAGTTTTTTCCTTACTTAAAGTCTGCAAAAGAACATTTCTACGCTCAACCTATACAATTACAATTGTAAATCGTATTTCTTACACAGCTGCTATCGAGTTAATCCACTAATAGTATTACGCAGATATACTCAATCGATATATATACGTAACTTGAAATTTGTACACGTTTGTACGCGTGTTTTATTTATTTGTCCTGAAGTTTGAAGAAAACTTTCCTTTGCTAAAAGTCGAGAAAAGCGAACAGAGCTATTCTTCAAAAACTTATTCGGTACAGAGTAAAAGAACTTTCTGAACTTCCTAATACAGAAAAATAAGAACTTATCGGTAGTAGAGTTATACTATGGAGAGACATAACAACTGACGTCACACTGTCCCGTAGCCGGATTTGATTTGTTTATACTTGAGATAATCTTAATTGTCTATTTACATAAACATGTATCTTTTAACATTGTGTAAATAGACAATTAAGATTATCTCAAGTATAAACAAAACTAATCCGGCTACGGGTCGGTGTGACGTCATAGTCTCTCCATAGTAGAACAAATACCTTGTGGCAGCTATTGTTATTAACTAAAACAATTAATATTAATAAAACATGAGAGAGAAAGAGAGCGAGAGAGAGAGAGCGAGAGTGAGAGAGAGAGAGGTAGAGGGAGAGGGGGACCCGATGAGCTGATACGTGTCCGGACGTCCGCACGCGCACTGCCGCCGCTGCCACCGCAGAGAGAGAGAGAGAGAG
>UELU01102607.1:15971-32249 GCA_900490025.1 Megastigmus dorsalis | reverse complement strand
ACCGAGTGTGCTCGCCTGTGCATTCGCTCCGTTTCTCTCTATCTCTCGCTCCCTCTCATTCACTCTATATCTTCAATGGTCCTTTGGTGAACTGGAGGAGAAATGAGTTGATGCGTTTTCGAAGAAGACCTGATATAGTACTTTGTGTTTATCGAGCGTATGGAGCTTGGCTGCGCTTCGGATGCTCTGTCGTTTGATACTTGCAGTTTGCCAACTGATTTGATGAGGTTTCTATCGATTGTAATTGCTATTTTGCTATGGTATACAGTAAAGAATCTCAACTTTTATCTCTGGTTTATTCTATATCGATTCTTAGAGTAAAGCAGATACTAATAATAGTTAAAGAGTATTGCAGTTTTTCAAAGCAAAGTATAATTGCCTAGATATTATTTGTTAGAAGTTTCGAATAGTATGTTTATTGATTCATTCCTGCACTACATGACTAGTATGCAGTCGGCAAACTTCAAGTATCGTTAACGCTTTGTGTAACTAGGTTCAGATTAAACTAAATTTGATTTACATTCATGTAAAAAATTAATCTAGTATTGGAACTAATATGATGCATTTACTCATGCATAAAAAGGGAATCGAGAAATGAAAATCATCTTTCATTTGACATTAATCAATTTGGACAGTAAAGCAACTAGGAAAATCAAACTTTGGAATGAGAATCCTAGAGAACTTTTATGAATTTTTACACAGGATGAAAAAGTTGAGAGTGGAGAAAAAGGTACAAACTATCATCCACAAGTAAATCATACTCCAGTTTCTAAGCTTAGCGTAATCGCCGCAATTCAAAATGTTGGTCTATGCCCTTCATCCTTTATTCTAAACAATTTTCATTCAACCTACATTATGCAAGTATTTGGACGGAACGGTATTATTAATTCAACTCATTGATATCCAACTGCAGGTCTCTCTCTCTCTCTCTCTCTCTCTCACTCACTCTGTGGCTGCCTGCCTGTCTGTCTGTCTAGCTGCCTCTATCTTCAGCGGCGCTTGGACTATCATTGGACGAAATCGTCGATGACGTTGGGGCGACGTTTGGCCGGGGGATTTACCTGTTCATGATCGGGCATCCCGTTTGATGAATTGGGCGCGCGGAAAGGCTCATCCATCCGCTGTACATATAGCACACTTGAAAGCAGCTCAGGCTCTCAGCCATCCCTTCCCTCCCCCGCGATATTTACGTAGAGCCCATCTACATAGAGCCAAACATATTGAGTCTCGTCAAATGGCCTGGAGCACGCGCGCGCGTAACTCCTGAATATTCAAGGAGGTAACGAACCAAAGTTCGTTTGCGTTTCGTGGGTCTTCCCCGCTCTCGAAGCCCCTTTAGTCGGGCCTTCGGGCACTCAAATCATCAGGCTTTCTGGCTTATTAACCCGTTGCATATCGAGTGCGCCGGAGCACCTATGTATACCTGCCTACACTCTGCGCAGCTTCACACGTGTACCAAGTTTCAAGTTTCGCGAAACGCACCTTATCAAGGGATGAACGGATTTCGTGTACACTGCACCCCTCCTTGGGAAGGTTTGGGTCTCGATAATCGTTTGGAGGCCTCGGCATTCCTCGCGCGCTGCGTCTCCCAAGATCTCTAGAAATTAAAATTGACTCGGCGTTATTATGCAAATTAAAACTTTACTGGTCTCTCGAGACACTTAGTGGAAGGATCCAGGTACAATTATGGACTTTTCATCAGAGCTCAGTGAAAACTAATTTACAATGTTAGTAGAAATAATTTGGGGATCTGAAGACCGTACTATTAGCACGCAAGTGCCAACTCAAAGGTAAAACTACCATCTTCAGAATAAAAACCTCTGCGATCTTCTATATCTAAATGCATGCAAGTAAACGTGTCTTTATTTGTCGCCACTTTTGAAATGGTTCACAAAAAGGATGCGTAACCGTGATCATGGTACATTGAGCACTGTACAAGAGAGATATCGAGTATCAGGATAGGAAGAAAGCATCAGGTCCTAAAATAAAGTGTTCGGAATATATCGTGTTTGGGTGGTGGTGATGCTGGTCGTCGCGAGCTTTAATCCTCGCTCGGCCACTTGAATATTACCGAACATTCGTCTTGCTTGCGACCCTCGTCAAGCGACACACCGACGTCTTCTTCCCTCCACGAAGGGTCTCGCAGTTGTTACGTCGACTGGAGACAACAGCCGAGCATCGATCAATATACCACAGCTTATATACCTTGGACGAAGATGATGCTCTACTTCGCTCTTCTGCAAGCGCCAGCCCATGAGGAAGCGCGAGAGAGACTTTCTGAGACTCTTAGCTTCTAAAATATATTATAGGCGCCGACACGCCTGTCAAGAGCGTCCAAAGTATAAACGATGTTTCATCGGATTGACAGGGGCCTCCTTCGCGGCTTTGAATAATTTATATAGTTGGATTGTCCTAGATTATTCAATAAAATCTGTCGCGTCTTTATTACAAGCTGATACAGTTCCAAACTATCCTATTTATTATGCAGGACGGCCCTTACGTATACTAATCCATTATAAGCTTCCTGTGCAGTACAATACTCAAGTACTAAGAAGGATTTTGGTATCTTCTGAGCAAATTTCGCTTAAATACTTTGCCACTTACAATGGACTAAAATCATGTTAATGCATGTAACTATCAAAATTATATTAATTGCGATTAGTGTTTTTGAGTTGGAATCGTTAATCAGATTAACTTATCTAACGATCAAAAAGAGTTTCGAATACTCTGGTGAATAGAAAAGCAAGATTAAAAATATAAGGAACAAAAATGAATCAAGCTTGTATTCGCGGTTAATAAGACTCTAGTCAATGCAGCGTTTATGCAGCCGTCCATAACCCAATAGCTCTTGAAAAATCGCACGTATTACGAAACGATCAAAAGCCCCACCTTTGATAAGAATTGTCAACATCGCGGGCGCTCCCCCTCGCGTATAGAGGGACAGAAAGTGTACCGATCTACGTCACCATATAGGTATAAGTTTGAAAGAGTGAGAAAGGACAGAAAAGGGGAAAGAAAAACTCCCTGCGCCAGTACATGGGGTGTATATAAATAGTACTCAAAGTTTTTCGATTAAAACGCATAAGCTGTAAAACAAAATTCTTTTTCAATTTCTAACCGTTGGACACTATCTCTGTGTGATCTCCTGCTTGAATAGAGTAAATAAAACCTACTGATTTGTAGGAGTTAGAAAACCTTTCAGTGAGACTAAAAAAAACACTTATTCTATAAAATAAATGAATCAAAATGGCTTTATAATGTTCAAAAATAATATGGAACTGATAAAACTTCACAAAAATATAAGTTAACAAATTAAGAATAACGTTAGTGTAATTAACAAAATAAAATAGAAAAATAAGCATGGAAAAAAATAATGGAATTTGAGTATAAATATTTCGAACTACTGATCTTACTACAAATAAAATGCTGGATTAAAATCGAAAAATCTAGCAAAGTCTTGTATACAAATGGTGTCTATTGATTTCAATATTAGAAGTATAAAAAGCATTTGAAATGAAATCTAAAAATCTGCAAAACAAATCTGCATGATTAACTATCATTTGGATTTAGTTAACAAACTCAAATCCTTGAGAGCAATCGCAGCCTCGAATCAGCGGATTTGTGAATCAGAATGTTTTCCACTAATCAATCTTGCACATTCAGACTGAACTCGCGCGTTCGCTTGCTTTCACGAATCGATTTCGTACATAAGCACGCGTATAGACCAAAATAGAGAGAGATAAAGAGATAGAGACAGACAGAGAGAGGCGGAAAGTGAATTTCGATAGCCCAGTGACGCGGCGAGTATAGAGCCTCTCTCCATCGTGCGCTTTTTATTCAGTTTCGGAGGCATTAGATCCGTAACCCAATTACTCACAACGAGAGACAGAGAGAACTCGGGCGGGAGTGGCCTCGGACTTGGTAACACGCGATACACTATCATATATATATGTATACTCTCACATGTGGCACGTGCTTTTTCTCTCTCTCGATCACTCTCGCTTTAGCGTTTCTACGTAATGAAAAGGGAGAAAGGAATGGGATATATTCGCAAAAAGCAATTGCCAGCGACAATTTTGAGATATAGATATTAAATAAAAAACAAAAAAAGGGAATAGATATTAGCTGCTCATTATCATTCGGTGTGCTAAACGAATCGTCATACAAATAGTTTAATCCTGCAAATCACGTTATTTTTTACAGTATCGTCTACAAGGTGTAATTGAAGCTTAGAATCTCAAACACGCAGTAAAGAAAGTTAATTTAATCCAATATAGTGGACAAAACCTTGAAATTATAGTTGTTTACTATCCGAAATACAGAAATACCCGCGTAACAAAGAAATCTATATAATTTCGTAAGAAAAAATAAATGATACCCCTAATTCACTACACTAGTATTACCAAATGGCAAATTAATCCTGCCGTTGTATGCATTTAATTTTTAATTAACAATTAATAAATAATAACTAAACCTGGCCCTAATCGGCTGCTTATTTAATAATTAACTTACGTTTGAAATAAAGGATATGAAACGATAGGAATTAAATATATATATCGAAAAAGAATTTCGAACAAATTAAATAATAAACCGAATAACCCATCTAATTTCCACAAGTTCATTAAATAAAGTTAAATATTATATACTATGAAATTAGTGCATGTCCATTCACGTGTGTACGTGGTCGACAGAAAAGTAGTAGCAAATAAAATAAAGAAAATTCATGCAGAAGCTTATATCTACAAAAACAGAGAACAAAACACGAAAGGTCAAGCATATATCCGGAATAAAGTATGCTAATAATATAATATACGCGTACGAGAGAGAGAGAGAGAGAGAGAGAGAGAGAGAGAGAGAGATGGACAAACAAAGATGATGTTCCCAAGGGCGCAATAGGAGAAGGGCAGGTATACGGCGCATTATCATTAAATAGAAAATATGGGTGCGAGCGTATTATATTAAGCGAGGGCAAGCGAAATAAATTTTATATATCGTGATCTTTGAATATAATGCGTGCAGTTTCGAAGCGGAAATAGAAAAATTTAAGCAGTCATTTATCATTTCAAATATATATATTTTCATGCATAATGTAAGGAGCTTTCCGAGCTTTCTGATTGTATTCAATGCGTGAACAATTTTCGTTCAATACTTCAAAGAATTAAAAAAAAATGAGATAAAAAGTAGGTATATTCTTTCAGAATATATAAAATTATAAATCAGTTGTGCGAAATTATAAAAATATGAAAAAAATAAGCATCTTAGAATTGAAGCACATAAGCAAGCGGATGCATAATTCATTGCCAACGTTCTGAAAAAATATCATTATAGTTATTATCAGGGTGTCTATCAATTTGAGACAGAACTATACATAATTTACAAATAATCAATTCTATCCTACAACTAAGGGATATAAATGTCCAATCGATATACATACAAGCAATAGCAAAACAAGACAACGCATTCTCCATATATTTCCTGGTACAATTCAGCTCCTGGCACATTCAGAAAAAGAGCCCGGTATAAACCAAAATAGTAACTCGATGAAAAAAAAAAACCCGAAAATGGAAACAACGAGGGAGAGAATGATGAGCAGACGAATAACATAAAGCGGAAGGAGTGTATAGGGAAAAAGAGCGAGAGAGGACCGAGGGGCATATATATATATATATAATATACGTAAGTAAGAGAGAAACAGAGGGAAACTCTGTTGTACTGGGGCGTCTATACAGCTGCGGTAGTCACAATTACAGAAACGTATATATATATACATATAAGTTGTCGAGGCGCCGCATCGTCATCCACAGGCACTCGTTTGGTCTGCGCGCGGTTACTTCAGCAGGACTGTCGCACACGTATAGCTGTGTTTTACGGGAGGGGAGGGTGGGTGGGGTGAGATGACGGCGACGACGACTGCGACGTTGACGTCGTATAGCTCGGGCGCACCATCGACTGTTTTCCAAGACGCTCTCGACTCCTCTCCGGGGAGCTTACGCAAGAGCGAGAGGGGGGGGGGAGAATATATAAGAATGGAGCGACGCTCTCTTACGTATACTTACGAAAGGTACAATATAAAGAGACGCGCGAGGCCATAGTAAAAGGAAAGGATAATTTGTTTGCGAGGGTTGAATGCACGTTTTATTATTATTACCATTGCTATTGTTATACGCTACTATTATTATTATGCGCATGCTTGGAGGGGGTGAAGGGGGGGGGGGCGCTTTCATCGGATAGGATCGCACGTACCTATACTTTTTGCGACCCTATATACATATAGTTTATAAAGGGGGGTGAATTTTTCATCTGGTTTTCTTCATAGGATATTGGTTGAAAATGCCCGGGCTTAAACTACACGTACGGAAATTTTATCTATATATCAATAACTGATCTAATGCATTCAAGTAATTTAAATTTCAGTTAGAAATTCTACGGTGACAGTGTGAAAAAGTGAATTCATAAAGCTAAGCTCTTTACTCAAAAAAAAATCAAAGTACAGTCAATGACTTGTCTAGCAACTTAGTTTACTACATTATTGCTTACACCAGGATATGTTACAATTAAGGACATAATTGTCGATATATGGACGAGAATATAGCTGTAACACTTGTTTTTCTATCTCTTGTAGTTATGTATAATAGCTCTAATAAACTTTAGTAACTCAGAAATAAATTGTATTTTTACGAGAAGTCATCTTCTTTTTATTAAGCCAGTAAAGATTCCTTCATTTTAATGTAGTCGAAAGCTTTTATCGTTTGGAAATATGCAGGGTGTACAATTACCACGCCAAATCTCTATATAATAAACTAAATGAAAACTTTACGAAATTTGAAAATTCAATTCACTTCACTAAAAAAGTATTACCATTGTGCATCGGTTTCACTCTTGTGCAGCCGAAAATTATAACTAATTTGCATGTATTTAACTATTTTCTATGAGGACAATAAGGTCACAGGGGTGCAGCCATCAGCCATGATACATAGATCTTGACATTCTCTTGTAAAACTTTATCAATATGATATGAAAACTTTGATTTTCCTTACACTTAATTCAGTCTATCAGTATTATGATTCATCAAAATGGAGTTTTTTTCATTGAAACTTATTTGCAATAAATCATTCTCAAGTTTTCCATAATAGTCTTTTTTATATTCCATTTACGTATTTCAAATTTTCAATTAGGGAAAATCCACATAATACTATACCAGTGTAGAAAAAATTAAGATCTATAAGTCAAATCGAGTATAATGAAATATTCACTAATATATAAACTTGCCAAGTTAGAAGTTTTAACATCAGCTTAGACTTCCAGTATTAAACGAAAAATCTACTCTACAAACAGTTTATACAAGCAAAGCTTGGACAGAATGCAGGTATAAGGCAAGCACACAACATATCGCAACACATCTCTCCTGAAAAGCGCCAGCACAATCCACATGAAGTAATCAATAGTCTACTGAGCTGCAGAAAGATTTTTCTCACCGCGCGCAGCATCGGGTGCATCATCTGTCGTCGCAGGGCCTCACCTTCGAGAATGAAGGTATATCCTTCATCCCCCTCGGCTTCTCCCTAGTAATTCGTCCATTTGACCCCGAGAGTGCCTTGCAGGGTGCAGTGCATTATGCTGCCATATGCGCTTCGGGCAGCAGTCGACTCACCGAGCACGATGAGAAAAAAAGTCCATGGACTGGTTAGGTATAATTCTGTGAATTATTATACCCTATGGGAAAGCCTAAGCTATAGGTTTTACTTTATTGGAAGTTGCAGTGCTCGGTTATTTCTCGGTTGTTTTAGACTGGTCGATTTAATTTCGTGTACATCTGCACATGCATCTATAATAAACATTAACATATAATTAAAATCGACATTTATTTTCTCATTACACCCCAATATTCCGTTTCCCGACTCGTGCAACCACTCCCAATAACAACGCCCTGCTATTTATACTTTAATTAAATAAGCTCTGCATAAGCCCGACTATGCCGAGTGCTTTGCACGTAGAACGTTCGGAAAAAACCGAAAAGTATGTGCATCGCAACCAACAGAAAAAGAAGAAGAGAGTGTCGGTGGGAAACGCGCGAAACGGGAAGAAAAAGAGTATAGAGAGGGTGGGAAAAGCTTACAACAAAGGGTTTTTCGGGGCACGATTCGATTTTTCCAATCAGCGCAGCCTCGCATTCGATACCCGATACGTTGGACTCCGGAACACGTGTTACTACTCACTATATGTATATATATATGCGTCACACGTTCACGATGCCACAAAGGCGCGCGGCGATTCGCAATTCCGGCTGCGCGCGCGGAGCGTCAAATTTCGCCACTCGGCCACTTTTTTTCACTCCCGACTTTTTTTCACTTTTGCATATATACATCCGTCGAGAAGCTCCCTTCACGCGGCGTTACATCGCATCTGGAGATGTTTCTCTAAAATCGTTTTCACTCGCTGGAAAAAGCCAAGCGAACACCGAAGAGTTACGATGATTCTGATCTTTCGGAGAGTGTAGAGAAGCCCGATTTATTTCTGTACTCCGCATACGTTTTTTGGAATTTGACTAGTCAGTGTGGAATTAATGCTCTTCTATCCCCTTGTATTTTAATGATCATTGGCTATGTTTTATTCGAGAATCACACTTTTAATTACACAGCCATGTAACATTAAAAATGCATCGTACTCCTGAGATCCGACAAGACTATCCTTATCTATTGCCAACTACTCAATCTAAATTTATCCTTAGAATTGATCCAGCACATTAGGATTTTGAGTTATCACATTAAAAATGAATTAAATTTTTTTTAATATTTTATTAAGCGACATTATGAAGCGCTTACCTTTCAAAATACATTTTTAATCACCCCCATACGATTTTTTGACTCCGAGATATGTCAATTCAAAGTTTATAAAGATTCAGAGTCATAACTGTTTGTGCGATTTATTTGCTTTTGAGGATACGTCTGGAACTTCAAATCGTAAATTTCGAAGGCTAAAAATCGTGTGAAGCCGATTCAAAATCGATTTTTAAGGGTGTGTCGAGCGAAATGCCACTTACAAAATAATAATAAAAAAATCAACTTTGATATTTAAAATATTTCTTGTAAAATTCTTGTAATATAAAATATCTCAAAATCTTAACGTGATGTATGGATCAATTCTAAGGGCAGATTTAAATTTTGTTGTTCACGATAGATAATAATAGCCTCTCACTGAGTGCCTTACTTGCATGAAAAAAAAGCTATAATGATCGTGCAAACCAATTAGTATATGTGTAGAAAATTTATGAAAAACATATGCAATTCAATAAAAAAAAACAATAAAGAGAACAAGATAAAATTCGTTCGGTTGCCGGCACGTAAAGGTATATGCTTGACAACGAAGCAGCTGATGACGTACGAGTCAAAATTTAAAATCCTTAATTAGAATTCCCTTCACTGACTTCAAAGAAAATACTAAAAATCTAGCATGGCAAAAGATAAACGATATTCTTGCAGAAGAAAGTGAAACAAAAGGAACCGACAATTCTTTAATTGATATCCACAATATTAAAACTGCTCCCTGGTTTCATAAACAAAGTCTCCCACGAGAAACAATAAGTCTTATAAATCGATGTCTATCAAACCCCTACAGTCTCAACTCTTCCCTGGCTCGCATTAGTGTCATAAACAACGGTATAAATGCTGATGCGAGCTGTAAATGCGGATGCGAAGGCCAAGATCTGAAGCAAGTAATGTGGAAGTGCGCACTATTTGACAAGAAGAGAAATTCTTTTATGAAAAAACTTATTGGTTTATCCTAACCGTTATCGGCGCAAGTACTTCACTGGCGACTTTTAATATGATAAGCGCTTTCTTCAAAGAAGATATTGCGTACTTAAGCTATTCTCAAACAACACGTAGTATGTAACGCCTCTCCGGCACTAACTAAATGTATTATATAATGTATTATACCGAGTAAACACTGCGTATAGCAAAATAACCTCATATAGAGGTTAAAATTGCTTAAATAAAAAAAAATAATAGCCTAATCAGACCTTAGGAACAGGATACTTTTTACATGCTTTTTTAATTTCATGTGTATATGTTATTAAATTCATTGATTTTCTAAAATAGTACTTATCGACACTGATGCTTTTTACGCTAGGCATTTTAGAGCATGCGTCGTTTTTCGCCCGAGTGAACCGAGGGAGAAAAGTCACATACGCTAAAAATCAACTTACCCACCAGTGTCGAACAATATTTTATACCACGAGAGCCTAAAAATCATATCAAACTTGCAATTTTTAGATTAGAGTGATATAAAAAAAAAATTAAAAATTTTAATATTGAACTATTTTAATAAACTGCTGAATAAACTATAATAATATGTTGTATTTTTTGTGTCAGGTAAGCAGCTTTACTACTCGTATCATAAGAGTCAGTGTATGTAGATTTATAAATAAATTACTTGTTTAATCATTCTTTAAATACATTTCTTTTGAACATTTATGATTTGAAACTTAATTTTATATTGTTTGTAAGAGACATTTTTCTTAGGAAAGTTATAACTTACTTCGATGACGAGCAGAAATCGTGAACAAAGTATAACATCTTATTATTATTGATCTAATTAATTTTCTTATTATTGCCGATTCATTCAATTCAGGACATTTGTCTTATAGAAATAGCAATTCTTAAATAGCTTAATAAATTACTTTAATAAGTATAAAAAGAAACTTTTTTATTGTTTATTACTTATTGTAAAACTAAAAATAATTATCACTAAAAATAAATATTGTAGTTTTTACTACTTGGATTTATACAAAATAAAAACATCAGTGCCTTGTACCCTAATCTACCATTTCGCAAAATTTCAAACAAATAGGTAAACACTTGTGACAATGGCATGACCATAAAAATTTCACGATTCAATAGACATCCGAAAACTTTTTGGAAATAATATTTCCTGTGGTCATTAAACATCTGATTGAAACTTTGTGAAATGGTAGATAATATCCAAGGAAGTGAAATGATTTCTTCAATTTCCAAGTAGTCTTTGTTACTAAATTCTATCATATCACATTCTCTGACTGTGCAGCTCTCGTAAAACAAATCAACTATATTACTAGGGATATTCTGGTGTATTCTATTAACCAGAAGGCAACTTTACATATGCACCTATAGCTTACGCTTTATATACGCACAAACAGAACAAATAAAAATTCCGAGCAATAATTTTCCCAACTCGCGATATCGCCGAGCAATAATAACGAGAGTATACTAGCGGATTCCCAACTCTTTTCTCTCAAACTTTCATTCCCTCTCTTTCTCGCTCGTACGGTTGCATAATGTATAACGCGGAGCCAGGGCATATATATATATATACACCGACACACGTACCACCCTAAGATGGGGGAGAGACAGAAAGAGAGAAAAGCTTCACACAGCCGTCATTTCCACAACCGCGCTTCTGATCGCGTACATAGCGTGCGCACAAAGAGAGAGAGAGAGAGAGAGAGAGAGAGAGAGAGAGAGACGAGTTTCCTTTTGTGACATCGATCTGCCAGGCCTCTCAATAATTCAGCGCAGCAACTCTCGCGTATACAGTCTCTTGCCGAGCACGTGTTTCTCTCACTCTCCCAGTTATTCAGTTTTATTTTTCCCGAATGAGTTTTGCGCGCTTTGTTTTCTCCTCGTTATATTACGTGTGTATGTATCTCATGTGGTTTCTTCCACGTTCGATCGACAGCTTATTCCCTTACAACCTTTCATGCCGAGATGCTTATCCGGCCTCTAACAATATGCTTGCTTTTGCTTGATTGAGCCCGCACATAAATGTGGAATTCACTGGTAATCCTGCGGTGATATTTATTGCGTTTGTTTATTCGTGCCCTTCAACAAAATCGTTGCAATTCAAGCGTGCTTTTTAATCTACTATACTTTCTCCTGCAATTCTATATATCAATAATGAGTAAAATGATAGGGATGTCGTTCATTGTTTATCTGCAAATTAACTATCAACTTTTTATCTACAATTTTAACTTTAGCATATAATTTTGCGGCATAAAAATCTCAGAAGTCTTTCGAATCATTTGTTTTATAATTATATTGTAACCGTGGATTGACATATTTTTAGTTTATTATCACTTTACAAAATTATTTGCCTTTTAAGATATATAAAATAAAAGTACACTGTAAATTAAAATTTGTTATTTAATAAGCATAAGTTTGCGAATTTTAGTATAAAAATAAAAGGTTCCCTATGTTTCTAATTTTACACATTTGTGCGGATGTTATTTTATAAATACACACGTACATGAAAAACTATTTTGTATAAATATGCAAGTAGCTCAAATAATAATAATTGAATCAAGCTAATACTCCAATTTCTTGTAACACATTGAAAAAAATGCATAATAAAAATTAAACTTAAATATTACTAATAAAGAAAAAGAAAGGTGAATCCACATGAAATAAGTATCTATAATGCTTTGAAATGAAGTTCTTTATATACATTTTATTTTTTATTACTACAGCTTTTTTGGCACCTCTAATAATTATGTCATATCACAGAATGTGCATTTTTATGAAAGATAGAAATTACACGTTGACATAGTAATGTCAAGAAAAATACATGCGCATATGAACAATTTAACGACTATTAAAAAGGGAAAGAAACGTACGTACATTCCCGTCGTTAATATAAGCAAACACATACGATTTCCATCAAAATTCACGCCCGTCCGCCCTATTATAGCCTCTTTCTGTGCGCTTCTTTCAATTCCATCTGTTGCATTCATTCGCATGAACCGGAAGCTCCACTGGCGCCAACGACGCCGCGTACAATTGAACTCTCTCTCTCTCTCTCTTTCGCACATTATGTGTCGCTGTGCCTTTCTACTCCACTTTCTCGCGCTTTACTATTTGCCCGACTCTATTTTTAAAATACCTGTGGACGAATTTTGATCATTATTTTTAATATAATTTAATCGTAAAATGAATTTCTCTTTTATCGCGACAAATGTTTACATATTGATTAATTGAAAATGTTTCTAAGCTGGAAAATAAAATAAACCAAAGTTGATCTTACTTCTTAAAAATCTAAATAACTTGATAATATAAGAAATGCATTATTTGCAATTAAGGGTTTTCGGTTTAGAAAACAAAGCAAACATTGTAAAAATGAAAATTTTTATTAAGAATCCCTAATCCTTGTTTTGTAATCATCGAAACAATGGTGACCATACGTAGCATTGCAACATCAGCGCTACCCGCTGCGAGATGCTTAGGTACACTACCTAGCCGAAGAAAAAAAATCAATAACGCAATGATATTTTAACTCGCGTACAATCCAGCGCCCTCTGATCGATCGTATAGTCGTCGGAACTTCCTGAATTAGAAGACAGCTCTCCCTTGGACCGAGCGAGTATAGCAGCAGAGAGGGAGAGAGAGAGAGAGAGAGAGGGAGCGAACAGTGTTAATTTATCGTCGGCCTGCCAAGGGCTTGTAAGTGACAACCGGACAGGAGGCATTGTTGAGTCGCTCTCTCTCTCTCTCTCACGAGCGAGCTAGAGAGAGAGAGAGAGAGAGAAAGAGAGAGAGCGAGAGAGAGAGTGAGAAAGAGATGGAGAGAGTGCGAGCGAGGGCCGAGTATATAAGGGCAATCGCGGTATAGGAACTACATGCTTTTCGTTTAGACACATTTTTGGATTTTTAGTGAATTTTTCAATTCCAGTAAGTCTCGGCAGGGAAACGATGCTTTATGCAATAAGTTTTTTAGGTTTATTTCTGATAGAAGAAAATTTAGGAAAGTCTATACCCGAATAAGCATGTTTAAATGGTCTTTACCTAAATAATATACTTTAAATATGTCGTTCGAAATACACTACAGAAAAACACTTCCAAAAAATATTTTTAGTCTTATAGGCTTGTGAGTTACAGCATAAAACTCGATTTTTGGATTTAATTTTTTTACTCAACTTTACCGTCGTTTCGGGCTTTGAAAAATTTATGATACATTCTTATATCTGAAGTAAAAAATAATTTTTATGTAATCCTAACATCAAAATTGTAAAATGGAAAAATAATTAAAATTTTCGTATAGATTTTTTCCCAATTTTTTTAAAGAGGTTCCACTCTGGAAAAATTTTTTTCATATCTTTACGAGCTTTATTATTACACTTTTTGTAGAAGAGATTTGATATAAATTTTTTTGTGCGCTAATTCTAAAAAAAAATGAAAAATTTTTTCGGCTTTTTTGAACTCCATATTGCACTAAAGTGGTAGAATACCATTATTCTTTTGTCTATTTTTATGAAAGCAACACCTAGATATAATGAGAAGCTAAAGGAATACAAATTAAAGAATATTCTATTTTTGCAAGAATTATGCTACTGCAAACCCTAAAAGCACGAAGCATTTCAAAAGATTTATATATTTAAACAAATTTGTAAAATCATTTTAGAACTTTTTTGCAACATTATTTTTTGACTTGAATAAACAATATCAACATTGGGTAAATTATTTTAAAACATTTTATAAACATTTATACAAAATATTTTTTTATATATATATTTATTATATTTATTATATTTTTTTATAAAGGGAATTTTTATAATCTTAAGCATAAATAATTTTTATCTGTTATTCAGGCAATACAATTTTATAACTATGGCAAAAAAGTCTTGAAAAGTATACGGAAAAAAATTATTATCCTCTTACTCGAGTTATTGTCCTTTCTTGTATATTATGTCGATGGCATATTTTTCGATAACAGTGTAAGTTTCTTTACGGAGATTAAAGTATCTTTTGCTCGATGGCTTTTGAGTAGAATAGATATACTAGACCTTCAAAATTTTCTTCTCATAACGTACTTATAGGCGGACAAAGGCGATTACGTTGAAACTTTGCTGTTGCGCAAACTCAACGACGTGTGAAAGCAAAAGACAAGTTGAATTTTGACGCGTTGTTTCTTTTTTCTCGCATCGAGAGTGGCAGGCAGTTACTCCAATACTGAATATTCTTTAACCAAATTACTTAGCAGCAAATGTTATTAACAATTTGATTCAAAATTAAATTGCTAAAGACGCAATACGAAACTTCTCGGATGGTGTAAAAGACCAATAGCTAGACTTGAGCCAGACTTTTTCCAGACTTTTTTGAATTAGATTTTTAGTTCCAAGTGCACTTTTCGGTAGTAGCATTAAACTAATTAAATTTTATAAAGTCCGAGTTAAAACTTGATTAAGTCTCCGCTCGATAAGCAACGATAGCCAAACACCTGCGAAGCCAACCATGAAATCTCAAGTAAAATGATCTAGCCGCTAACGTGCACTTATCTCCTAGAAGCACTCGTCAGCATTCTTCCGGTGTCTCCCGAATTACGCATGGTAGCAAATCTTATCGCGAGCAGTCGCCTCATTAGCTCTAGGATGGTCGTAATGCAGCAGCAGGGAAGCGACGAGCGTGGCTTGAATTTATCTGTTTGAACTCGTTGCGCAATGGCGCGTTTACTCGTTGCGTAAGCTCCCATGCGTATACATAAGGAATGTTGTATATGAGAAAGGGGTTAACTTTCGATCGGAAGAGAGGATGCAAAAACAATTTTTGTGCGCTTATTGATTTGCTTTAGGGATGGGATCTGAGCTGCCTAGTATATTGTGTGAGAATAGTTCGAGTCTTATAATATTTACGCACACGCAGTTTGCATCTAAAATACTCAAAAAAAGGTTAGATTACTATAATGTAACATTGTAGTAAGATGCCGATACAGTTATTGGTATATCCCAACTATTCGCTTTGTTTTTCCAATGCTTTTGCTTTTCTCTAATATAAGTGAGCTTGGGAAGTTATTTTTTACCAAAAATACGAGCGACATAAAACTATAAGTTGCATGAATTTCGAAGAAAGTGCGCGACAAGTCCATCATACATTAGAGCACTTTGGCGCAATGTTCCCTCGAGTGCCTACTGTTTGCGTTGAGAAAAACGATAATTAATAAGAGAAATCGATATAGGGAGCGGCTGCGGATAAAAACAAAAGGGAAGGTAGGCGCAGAAAGCGAGAATGTAAGCGAGCTGCACAAAGGGGAGAGAGAAGGAGATCAGCGCTTTATATACATATATACATATATATGTAAGTGCCCCTCGTTGTACGGTTCCTCGTACTCTTACATAATTCCATTATTTATTGCCAATCTTTCGAAGGAGTCGGAGCCGGCCGAATGAAACGCCAGATGAAATAAGAGTCCGCCGGCTTAGGGTAATTAATTTACCGAGTCCTCTCTTTCTTCGGCGATATATATATATATATATAT
>UELU01102607.1:0-12892 GCA_900490025.1 Megastigmus dorsalis | reverse complement strand
CATTTCATGTTATAATCAATATTTACTCCAAGGTATTTGTAAGAGTTAACTCTCTGTAGTTCAAAATTGTCAATTTTTAAGCTAATGTCTTCAGGAACGCTGTCATAGTAGTTACCAAAAGTAATATAAACAGTCTTATTACCCACATAGCACGATACGTTGGAGAAACGTTTTTAGAACGTTTCTTTGGAAACTTAGAAACGATTCTCTGAAAGTGGAAGAAACGTTTCAGAAACGTTTTAGAGACCTTAAAATGTCCGCTTTTGGTATCTCAGGAAACGTTTTAGAAACGTTTGTAAAATTTTTCTTATACGTATGTGAATTATAAAGTTCCTTTGGTCACGTTGCAGAAACGTTTCAGAAACACCTAAAATTCGCACCACGACCCTTTTTAAAGTAATTTAAGCACATTTATTTCAAGGCTTTACGTGAACCGTTTCTGAAACGTTTCTTCCACTTTCAGAGAATCGTTGCTAAGTTTCCAAAGAAACGTTCTAGAAACGGTTCTCCAACGTTTCGTGCTATGTGGGTAATATTTAAAGATAATTTGTTACAAGTCAACCAGACAGCTACATGCTTTAGATAATTATCCATAGCCTCTGTAACAAGTGTCCAAGAGTTTTCTGTTGATATGATCAACAGAGAATTGACTGTATCATCAGCATAAACAATTAATCTATTATTTGGTAATGTTTCTAACATGTCGTTTATGTATATAAGAGGAATAACAGGGGACCTAGAATTGTGCCTTGTGGTACACCCATGGTAATAGTACACCAATTACTTTTTGAATTGTTTGTTTTTAACTTTTGCTTCCTATCATATAAGCATCTTATCAAGTCCAGAGCATTCATACTTATAAATATATTTATCGCCGTCTAACCTAAAAATCGCACCTTCGCCGCTTTTTTTTCTGGTCTCGTGCGATAAAATGCTGTATGATACTTGTGTGTAAGGTGACTATTTACCGCATGAGACGTTTTCGCTCGAGCGAAGCGAGCACCCGTTCCTTTTCCACACCCGTGTCATAATGTACTAATATATATATAGTTATAAGTATGTGCACATACGTGTTTTATACTATTTGCTTGTTAAATACGTTTTAAGCTGAATAATCCAACACTTAATACTGGAAAGCTTATTAATACAGGTTATATTTTATCAAATCGTTGGAGTTTCATTTAGGTGTACATGATTTTCTACGTGATTTTGAATCACAACTCCGATATTGATCATTTACTTATAACAACTATAGTTATACAAACTCTTCTGCAGTAAAAAAAATTGGAAAAACTCGGTGTAGAGGAAAGCGATTTTAGGCGTAACGAAACAATCATCAATAAACTCTAGAGGCGAGTGTGTATAGCTCGTGGCTCTCGGACATCATCGCCATCACAGCCCGTACACTTTGCATGGAACCGCATGCACACATGTGCGCAGAGTTATAAAATCGATGTATATACATACGCGTACATTCATCGGGAGATACGGAGAACCGTGAGTTCGCCTAAAATATTCACCCCCATCGATCGACAGAGAGAGACAGAGAGAGCGAGAGAGAGAGAGAGAGAGAGAGAGAAAGAGAGACAGAGAGCGAGAGAGAGAGAGAAACGCTGGCGGCGATAATAACGCGCTTATGGCATTGCCATCGATTTTCCGCGAGAGCCGGGCAGAGGGATTCTCAACGATTTCAACTCCCATATAGTCCCAATGTACTGGGGCTCCGCCACGGAAAAATAGTCGTAGGAGAGAGCTTTCGGGCTATATCTATATAGGCGTAGTGTCTGTTGCGGCAGTAGCAGTAGCAGCGCAGCGAGATGTTGTTGTACGTAGCGAGTAGAGAGAGAGAGAGAGAGAGAGAGAGAGAGAGAGAGAGAGAGTGATGAACGAACGATATATCGGGGAGGGGAAGGGCATTGCACTGCCGGCTGTAATGAGAAATTTATGTATATATTCGAAGGATTTCCGCGGAAATCTATATGGACGAGGGGGCTCGTATCGCGTTTTGGTAGTGGGTTCGGGGTAGGCGTATTTTTGATCCGTGGCCTTGTTTAAATTTTGAAAGGGAGCTCGGGTGTGCGGCGAGCTGCTTGGGGGCAAATTGTCGGGATGGCTATACGGATTTGGAGAAAGCAATAGGTATACCCATACGAATAATATTGCAAGTGAGCCGCTTGTGCGCGTAGAATTCTGTACTTTTTAATTGTATAATAATATGGCGACTGAATGCACAAGAGCTGCACTGTGAAAAATTCTTTTGTATAATAATTATTATAGGTTCATTTGTTACTTTGGGGGAGGCAATGATTAGAACTTGAGTTTATTATTGTATTAATTCAAGGGAAACTTAGTGAGTGTAATACTAATGAATTTGTAAATGAGTGGCTCTTAAAGTGGTAATTTTACTAGCACACCTTAATACAATAATAAAGGGTATCATTGAGAGGAGCACATGATTCAAGAATCTAACGATTAATAAAATAATAAGAGAATGAAACAGTTCGTTCAAGTAAATTTTTTTATAATATTCGCATAATATATATCAGAAGGCAGTTAGGTGACCGACTTCATGAAAGTAATAACATAGAATAGTAATAAATTAAACTAGGCAGTATTAAAACCACCTATTTTCGAAAAATAAATCCATATACTAATAAATATTTAGGATAAATTATTATCGCAACTTCATTTTTGAAAAAACATCTTATATTGCGCAAAAGTAAACATAATCTTTTATCGAATTTTACTAAAAAATCCCTTTTCGCAACATATATTCTTCAAAATTCATTTTAAATTAGTTTGCAAGACGAGTGATAAATCATTCCGCAATCTGTTTCCTAATGATCGATCGTCACAGCCTGCAAGCCCCGAAGTGTATCGATATAAAAGTCAGCTGTGGACAACAAACGAAATTACACTTTTCGTTCCGAGCTCATAATAATATATAACCCAACATCACAGTTTCCAAGAGAATTAAAACTCCGTTTAGCTACATGCAGGAATATTGGCCACTTTTTCGAGATAAAGATAACGGCTATTTCCCGCTAAATCCAACGCCGACAGGGAGAGAAATATGGAAAAAAATAGAAAGAAAGTATAAGTAATACCCTGGCGATAGAGTTATTAGTATATATATAAGCGAGTGTATAAATATTCATCCGTGACGGAATAATAAATTGAGTAAGACCGCGGCGGCCACGAAATTCGTGCATACTACTATAACGCGTGTATAAATTTCACACGTGCACGAGCGAGAGAAAAGTGGCCTCGCACTCTATATAGAGCTGCACCAGAGCGGCAGAAAGCGAGAGGAAATGCCCCCCTCGAGGTCAACGCACTCAACGCATAGACGATCGTTCTCTCTCTCTCTCTCTTTCTCTCTCTTGCTTCCATATTGCACCTGGTCTCTCTTTCCTTCTCTCTGCTTTTCCGACCCTCTTTTCCGCGCATAGTCCGTTGTGGATAAATGATCGCGCGGGGAAAGTTGCGCGCATTTCCTCTCTTTCTCTCGCTTAGGCGCGTAACGAATTTTTCTTCGTCACACGTTATATATATATATATATATATATATATATATATGTGCGTGCATGCGTGTCCGACTGTGTGTCCGACTGTGTGTCCGACTGTGTGTGTGTGTGTGTGTGTGTGTGTGTGTGTGTGTGTGTGTGTGTGTATGCATCGAAGTGTGATATCTTGGGGGATAAGTTGCGTGCGCACACGCGGAAGGGTGAAAGAATCGGGGCGAGACCATTTTTCGAGATCTGTCACCCGCTTATCGTTGTATATATGTATACATGCGTTAGTGTGTATGTATGTGTGCGTGTAGTGTTCGCAGCGCCTTTCTTTTCTAAAATTGTTCGAATTATTTTATGCAGTTACTCCTACGTTTTTTCTTTTCTTTTTTTTTTTATTTAACTTAGTTGACTCGAGCCTTGAAGGCAGACGATTTTATCTGAAATTTCAAGTTATACAGTAATTGATTATTGTTTAAGATTTATTATAAAAATTGTAGATTACTATTTCGGTGCGAATTCGTTGTTTTCTAATTCTTATATATTCAAGTACTATTATATATATATAGATAGCTAGAAAGCCGTAAATTTAAAACATTTCAAAGCATTAGTGAGATAAAATTGTTAACAACATACTTTCATGCTTAAAATTTGTTGATATAAAATTTTTACACGTGAATAATATGTATTATATTCTCGAAATATTTATATGCTGAATTATGAAAATAGACGTAATTTTGGGCTACAGTAAATTGTCTTTATCCGGAATAGATGCAAACGTGTAAATGTATAAAAGCTGGTGTGACTGCATTATTAAAGGAGTTTTAAAAGTTTCGAGGATATTTTAATGGGACGTGTATTCCGGGTAGTCGAAGAATGCGATTAAGTACTTTCATATATTACACCAATATAACATCGAACTCGTTTGATATGTACCGTCTAGTTAAAAGCTGAATTTCCCCGAATAAATCCGAGCAGTAGTCATGCCAAATAATATTTTATCCCCGCGGCGCGCACATGCGGTCTTCATCACTGCGATCATCCACGAAAAATGCAGTAGTTTGATTAATCAAGACATTATTAATCATTTGTTCATATTACATGCTACTGTATAAACTCTCTTATATAATATCTCGATTGGGCAAAGTGAAAAATATTTAGCTCTACAAGTGGCGAAATTGAAAATACATTCCAGTTTATAATTCGCGATTAATTCAGTGGGCGTGCTGCAATTAATTAATAATAAACCTAAATTAATAAACAATTAAAAATTTGATAATTCGGTTAAAAAGGTAGACAAAAGGAGCATATTAGCGTTAATAAAGTTGCAGTACGAGTCAAAGGTTGTATATATCGAAATTCAAATGTAAGCGGCCGAGGACACTAAAAATAGCGAATTCAATAGTGTAAGCATGATATAATACATCATGCGCGGGATATTCTAGCCGCATTATTACGCGGCGATCGATACACATCGAATTCCCGATTGGCGCGTGGTGCGTATATAATAGTGCGTGTGCGCCCTACATGCACAACCTGCAGCCCCATCAACTAATGTATAGCCGTCGTGGCTACTGAAAATTAGCCGTATAAAGCTCGGAAAAATAGGATGCATCCTTTTCCTCTCAATATTATCCAAATATTATTGTCATTTCTACTACTTATGCATCAAGACATATTACGTCGAACAAAAAAATGAATTCTGCGACTAACTTGTTGGAGCGCTTTCAGATTTCTACTAAAACAAATAAATACACAATTCTGACGCTTCTATATATATGAACTATCAAATGATTAGGGTACCATTGTATATGGAATACATTTCTATAATTTACGTTTACTCGAACGTAACTGTGTAAATTAGTTATTCAGTGCTAATTATTAAAATAAGTATAAACGGGAAAATTTAAGCCAATATGTATTATATGTTCAAGCAATTTCGTTTTCTTCAGTTTGAGTGCGATACGCGGGCGTGCACTTCTCGAGATTTCGAATTGTTCCCGAAGCAAGTCGACGCACCGGTTCACAGAGAACTCATTCGAGCTTTACTCAAAGTAAAAGTCTAAGACTCGTGACTTTAATTTACTAAGCCAAAATAAACAGAACTGTTGTAACGTATACGTCAGAAAGTAGGGGATTAGGTCTGCAGAAGCTCACAAGTATAGATGTAACAGATGAGTCTTTTAAATATAGCTTAAATCGTCCATTACATGTGATCGGTATACAGTACATACCTTTACATACGCAGTAGCTGATTAATTAAAACTGCCACCACTACTTCGCTCACATCTCTATATACACTTTATTTACGAGGTAGCATAATTCCGAAAGAGTTGCTCGCGAGCCAATGTGCGCGCAAAGGCCGAGTAGAGAGAGAGAGAGGGGGAGAGAGAGAAAGGAGGGAATGATTACATCGCTTACAGCCCGTGTAATTGCGTTTCGAGCTCAAACACGAGTTCTCCCCCCAATCGAAATAACAATTAACGAAATTCCGGGGAACGAGCTATACCGAGGCGCGCGAGTTTGCTTAGGCCGGGGATGATTTGGTAATCGCGTATATATATACGTAAGACACACTCCTGCGCGTACTTCGAAATGCGCGCGAGGAATTTTCTCCAATGGAACTGCGCTATACTATACTGTGTCGACCTTCTTTCTTTCACTCTTTCTTTCGGGTTTTCACGAGCTTGTGTGCAGGGAAGCGATTACGCCTTTGGCTTATATTGTTCAGCAATTTTCTTCCCGTTCATTTGGAACCCGTCGTTGGATTTTTCAGCCTGAGTATAATACAATAATGATAATAGAATAATGATATTCCTCTTTTATTTGCATGTTTTTATTCAGAAGCAGATTCTTTATATTTTTGCCGCGCCTTTTTATATTTAATTTGAAAAACAGTTATGTTTATTGAACTAAAACTAAATTTGGAATTTAACATGAAAAACGATACAACTTGTAACGCAAAGAAGATCGAGGAAGTATTTTAGAGTATAGGTCCACTTATAACGCAACGGCGGAGATTTCAATGCCGCACTTTTGTCATATGCACCATCGTCGTTGCATGTCTGCCGAGATATTCTCGACCGTGTCATTCGATGTACATTTTGTTTTTCGATGAATCGCATAGATTTACAATCTGTCTATTATATATATATATTGATAAGATCTGTATATCTTTTCATATTGCTTACATATTAAAGTCATGTCTATGGTTCATATATTAAAAATTGCAGGATATAGCGTGACTGATATAATTGTAAATTGCTTTTGTTGAATTAATAATAGAAAATTTTATATTAATTGTATACGTCATTTTTCTGTACAGCTTAAACGTTACAATTCATATAATATAACGCACTATTGCAATGCATTATAAATGCTGCGACTTATTTTACTCATTCAATATTGTAAGCATAAATTTCTTATTAATAATTCGAAAGATTTTTACTCACGAATGATAATACGAAAAAATAAATATACTAGACAAGAAATTCAGCTTAAATTTCCAAGTACAAGAGCAATACGCAAACGTCACTCACCTATATCAATCCAAAGCAAGAAGCAAAAAAAAAGGAAAAAAGACGGAGAAAAACAGAATCTTGCCGCACATAAAAGAAAGCCTACACATACAGCGTATACGAAAGGAATACATCAGATTACATTGGGGTAGACACGCGGGTGAAAATAGAATCTGGCATATAGTAGCTGTACAGATATCCGAACGCGAGTCGAGAAATCAAAGCGAGATACGGAAGCCCCCGCGCGCTGTAACAATAACGCATAATCGCAGCATGAATCGCACGCGCGGGCGGTAGCTCGGCAACGCGCGTGAGACGCCGTCGTATCGTAATACCTCGCGCACGCATTGTGTGTGTGTGTGTGCTGTATATATACACTCCTCATCGGTATCGCTCCGCCATCGGCTTGTAGGTATATGTCCTCCTCTGTACGGAAATTACTTCACCGTCGACGGCTCGACGATCCTGCGCTTTCTCCTTACACATGCGCTACAGAAAAAGGGGCGGAAATGATTTTATCCGGTTCGTTACGACGATGTTTATCCAAGATTATTATTATTGTGAAATCTCGATTGATCAACGAGTATATCGAGTTCAAGATGATTGTGCGCGGGTATGGTTCGTATCTTAATTGTAACGCGAGATTTCGTCGCGTCTCGAAATTAGAGCGTTTTATATATGCAAATGTGCAGTGGTATTCTAGCTGCAATTTCTAGCACACGTGCATGCATCGAGTGTAGATGAGCATATAGAGACTGTAGAGAGGCATGATTGATGAACATCGCAGGCGAAGAAACCATACGGCGTGAAATCTCTCTCTCTCTCTCTCTCTTCCTCTCTCTCTCGCTCTCGGTATATATCTTGGTGGAGAAGCCGGCAGATGTTGAGTTGGTCGCGGCGCGGCTCGCGCGCTATCAAAATAACCGAAACTGCGATTGCTCGCGTGTGGCTGCCTCCGTATACACGTATTATAGAAACGCTCGCTATACACGTGGAGATCGATGTATGTAGAGCCTCGAAGCCGCCACGTGCGCCGCTGCCGCATCTCTCGTATCTTTCTCCGTGAATGCGTGTGTGTGTGTGTGTGGGTGTGTGTGTGTGTGTGGCTGTGTGCCTATTATACACAGCGCTATGAAACTTCAGTGAGAGAAAAAGCGTGAATCTTTTTCCTGGTTACTTGGAGGGCTTCGACTGGGCTTGAGAGGTACTTTTTAGGCACGACCAATGTTTTTCCTCAGCGAGTATATGCTGAGAGTGAGAATTATATGTTTCGTGATTTTTTCAATTACTTACTTTTTGGTATGCAGCATCGATTAGCGTATTTTGGCTGACATGTCATAACGAGCAGTGTGACTCTAGCCTAGAATATTATTTTATACAAGTATCAACTATTGGTGCTAGTTTTAAAATCTATTCTATTACAATAAATCGTTATTCGACTAGGCTTAAATTGAAATGTGATTTCAATGTCCCAAAATGAAGCTATTATTTCAGTGGTACATGATTCGTTTTAATATATATTAGAAATATTAGATACAAATGTAAACAACTTAAATATGTAGGCTACGTGAAAATGCTTATGTTATATAGGATGAACAGAAAGCGTCAGAACGACACAATTTTTCATCGGTTGCCCTAGAATTGGTCATTATATTATTCCAAAGAGCGTGGGGCACATACCAAAGTCGTTGTAAAATTTTCAGAACAATTTGAAGAGAGCGACAGAGACGAGAGGACTCGAGATAAATATATATACAAAGTTATTAGATTCTCTCGCTGCCCTCTGCTCAACTCGGCATAACTTTCTCACACAACGTAACCGTATACTTCCCCGCCTACTATAACTCCTATACACACTTAAAAGAAGAATAAAGAGAGAAAGCGAGTAGAGAGAGAGAGAGAGAGAGAGAGAGAGAGGGAGAGACAGACGCAGATCGGAAATTCACGGGGGACCGGAGACGAGTGCGTATACGCGCGCGAGGTTGCCATGGAGGGTTGCTCGGCTACTGCTACCTTCTGCACGACCTTTTCCTTCGCACTCGCGTCGCACACGCATATCAAAAGTATAAAGAACCAACGGAGAGTAAGTCAGAGAGAGACAGAGAGAGAGATGCTCTGACCGAGAAGGGCAAACAAGCGGAATCGATCTATCGACGCACAATGCTACGTATACGAACGCGATATTTTCTTTATAGTAGGGGGAGGGAATCGAGCGTGTTGAGAAAAATCCCACCTATCACTCGTCTCTCTCTCTCTCTCTCTCTCTCTCTCTCTCTCTCTCTCTCTCTCTCTCTCTGTGTGTGTGTGTGTGTGTGTGTCTGTGTATATGTATAACACTTTCGAAGCTCTCGCGGCTATGCAGAACGAATCGAATCAGGATCCCATCTCGGCACGTGTTTATTTTCATAATTTATCGGCCACCGCGGATATGGAAACTTGTGTCCACGAGTGTTATTTGCTGCCCCTGGCTGACTTTCCTCGTATAAGAAAGCGAAGCTCGGATTTTCGGATGGATTTTTATGTATGTATAATGTATTTTGGGTTACTTCTTGGGTATTCTAGCCGGGAGGCTTCTTCCTTTGCTTCTGCTTTTTTTTTGCGCCGCTAGGACGTGAATCCAGGGTTGGGCTGCGATGGTTATTAACGTATGTATGAAAATTACAAAGGAAATGGAATACTTTATATATAGTCCTAAAGAATCTTGCTGCTTTCAATTCGAACTTTAAACAGTTTTTACAAAGTAACATCAATACCAACACGAATATACGATGGCTTGACCAAAGTGCGTCTGAGTACAAAATAGAGACGTGATAGACAAGATGGACGATGTGTAAAATTGTACTATACTAGAGGTGCACTTTTTCAAACTTACGAAATTATATTTTTCTGATAATCACTTTGATTTTTCAGTACAAACGTAAAAAATAAGTGCACTATTGATTGCATAAATGGCTTCACATTAACTAAATTCAGTAAACACTTGTAGCTGGATTCGGTATGACACTTGATTCGACATAAAAGAAAAGAAACGCTCTGAAAAAGAACCATTTAAAACAACCGCAGTACAATACAAGAGAACGAATGGATACATATAGCTGGCAAGTCTCATCCCAGTCTCATATCATGACACAATCACGTTCTCAAAGGAAATTAAAATGAAAGAGGTATAATATGAGACACACAGGCAAATCGAAGAAGGAGAGAATCAAAGCGAAGGAAAAGTCTCGAAATCTATGTGACAGCTGTTTTGTGTGCGGTTAAAGGGAAACGTGAAAGAACACGCGCAACTCCTCGAAAAAGGGAAGAGATGAAAGCGGAGCTCGGGTGCGCATATACGCCCATAGCTAAAGCGTTCCGTCGGCTTGATTTAACGTTCCGTTCCGCGAGTGGCTTTATTAGCGTGCTGGGAGAGGGGGCTGAAGTAGAGAACGACCGAAAAATTTTCAGGGGCTTGCCGATCTCTCGCGAAATCGCTGAGGAGAGAGGGACGGGAGATTAAAGGGAAACGAAACGAGACGAAGAAAATTACTTGGGCCGCCTTTTCTTCTGTTTCTTCTTCTTTTCTAAAATACGCGAACGTTTCACTTTGCGTTTAATTGAGAGAATTGGGTATGAGAATTCCACGTGCCTTCCTCTTCATTTTGCCTTCGTCATATCTCGTATATAGACACATGATGCCTATCTTATTTTGTTTTTTGAACGTGATCATTGATGTTGTATTGTGAGAATTTTGTTTGCGCCAGGATCGCGTTCTCGTGCGTCGCTGGCTGCGAGTAAGTGTTTACGCGATGAATTCGAATTACTGTCTGTGATGTGCAGTCGTTGGCAATATCAAACTTTTGGCATTTTCGAAGACCCTACGTATTTTGATTATTTTTCACGCTTCCATTTTATATATGTATTGAATTTGCTTGTAAGTCCTCGCAAATCGCCAAAGAGTGGTTACATACTCCATTCTGTATGCAATTTGAATTCCTTAGCATTGTCTAATCAAAATTATTCTTGTAAAGAGAATTCAGTTTTAAAGCTTATTTCTTATATTATACAGCAGAAAGGAGAACGCAAAAAGTATAACAAAATAATTCTGTACTATATGTACTAACGGGGTGAGTGGAAGCTGAATACATGCGCCAGCGAAAGAAAGCTTCGACGAATACCAATAAACCAAAGGCATTTACAGTGTTATTAAGCCGCGAAGAAAAAAAAATTATCTCTCGATGGCAGCCGTCAATAAGCGCGAGATAAAACGGCAATATTCCCATTCTTCCGGTGCCCCTTTTCCCCCCAACGTATCGCACGCAAAGAGCTATAAAAGATCTTCTAAGGGCACGTGCATGTGTCTGATTTTTTCGCGACCTGAGAAAATCCCCCAACTTATACATGTTTCTGTATATACATATAGTAGCTCGCAGCCAAAGTAAGCAGTAAAATGGAGAATCGTTCGGCGCTCAGGTTATATATCGCAGCGTGTTTGTTGTTAAAGGTACGATGCATGAAAACCGAGATAAATACGCGCGACGACGGGTCGAAGGGTATCCTGACGCTAAATCGCTCGCGTTTTGAGAAATCGAAGCTCCCATGGCCAGATCTTGGATTGATATCTTTCTGTTTTTTCTAGCCTTTAGTCTTATGTAGGTGTTTTCTTTAAGCGAAAAACCGTATATCGCGAACTATTTACATCTTGGTCAATTACAGACTTTTCAAGCGTCAGTTTTGGTGTTGTTAAGCTACATTGAATCGATATTGAAGGTAAATTCTATCTTTACTATGTCCATCCAGTTCCATTAATTATTTGGATTATTGCGGCTTGATCGCATTGGCAGAATTATTCCAAATTTCTTGTAACAACAAATGATACTCGCAAAATAAACCTACGCACGCGGAAAAAGAGCATAGTAAGCGAATATGGAGGCAAGAAAACGAGAGAGAGAGAGAGAGAGAGAGAGAGAGAGAGAGAGAGAGAGAGAGGTAGAAAGAGAGAGAGAAAGGAAATCTCTGACAGAAGAAATCGAGATGGTTAGGCAGGCGTTGGCACACACATACACAGGCTTTTACCATTAGGCGACCCAGTTTCCCCCATAAAAACCAGTAGCTTGGCACAGCAGCAGCAACCCTCGCGTAACTTTCTCCCTCTGTCGTGTAACACGCGTGTGCAAACAGCTTTTTTGGCCGCTCTGGCTCTCTGTCTCTTTTCGATAAAACTGCATTCGCTCTTTTTCTCTACTGCGAGAAAGTGAGAAAGCGCAAGAGGAGAAGAAAAACTCTCCTGAGAGAGTGAGCGAGGCATGTTTGATTGACCGAATGATATACCAAGGGTAAAAACTAGTAGCGTAGAATCGAAGAATAAAGAACGGATGAGAGAGTTAGAGAGAGAAATAGAGAGAGAGAGAGAGAGGGAGAGAAAGAAAGAGAGAAAGAGAGAGAGAGAGAGATGGTGAGAGTAGATGAAGAGAAGGACAAAAACAGTGCCGACCGAAAGTAGTATAGAAGTATCAAAGACGGAGGGAGAGTGAAATCTAAAGAGAAGGACAGAGGCTCTCAAATAATACAAATATATACATACATATATATATATATATATATATATGTGTGTGTGTGTGTGCGTGCGCGTGTGTGTGCGTGAATGTGTGTGAGTAAAAGCGAGAGAGAAGGAAGGAGAAGACGAAGTACACGAGGGGAGTGTTCTCTCGCTCTGTCTCTTGCAACCTCGTAACTCGTAGAGGGTGCGTAAGCTTATTCTCTCTCTCTTTCTCTCCCTCCCTCCCTCTCTCTCTCTTTCTCTCTCTCTCTCTCTCTCCAACGAGGCACGATGCGGTAGGGTGGTAGGGGAGAAGGGGGGCGAGGGAATCGGAGGTTATGGGG
>UELU01102606.1:0-20744 GCA_900490025.1 Megastigmus dorsalis | reverse complement strand
GTGCAAAGCGTGCTAGTTTACAATGCTCGTCGAATAATCATATTCTTACTGCACAAGATCTTTACAACTGGGCAAAAAATTATTGTAAAGAAATTAGAGTATTCTTCAGCGAAAAAACAGAGTATGAAAAATCTTTATTAGCATTGAAGCCAAGATTTGATAGCGCTATAGCGATACAAGGTACGTTAATCTATCACGCTTTTATTCCCTCCACAGAGAGCACGCTGAGACTAAAAAAGGTTTCACTTGCTTATATGAGTATGATATTTTCCCGAAAGTAAAGAAAACAAAAATCACTGTGATGAAAGTCAAAACGAAAACACATGTAACAAAAAGAAGTAAAAGAAAAGCCAAAGAATTACCAAAGAAAAGTTCTGCTGCTAAGAGAATGAAAAATAAAAATGAATATATAAAGCTAGTTCAAGTTAGAAGTATTTAAAAAACATTAAGAACGTGTTAAAGCTGTGAGTTAGTATTAAAAAAAATATTAAAAATACACTTTTCAAGATATAACACGTTTTATGTTTTTTCGAGGTTAAAACGAGAAAATTATTAAAAACAAATGTCACTACAAGAAAGTTGAGGAAAAAGTACATCAAAACCGTACACGAACTTTTATCGATAGATGCATTTTCATACCGCAGGAACGCGTTCAAAAGTTGAGGTTTTGGGCTCCCGCTATATAATACTCGTAGAAACATAAAACACGTATTTTAAAATGCTTCGCAGCTCCTCAAAGCCCAAGTATCGTTTATAGAGTATCATTTGAAAACGAAACCAGATTCCCGAGGAGAGAGAAAAAGTTGATGCGAGCGGTTTTGGGAGCTCAGGAAGTGTGTAACGGCACCGGCCGGAGCCGCCCAGATGAACGGGATTCGTTACAGGCACTCTCGCACAGGTACACGCATATACGCACATATACTGACTAGTTCATCTCCGAAAATGTAGGCGACTGTCAGCTACGAAAAAAGTAGGACGAGCTGTGTTCGTATAATGCGCGGACTTTCATCCGACACCGGCGGTCCATCGCTTTGTACGGTTTTTCGGCGTTGGTCCAGTGCTGAACTCGCTAAGTTTACTGGGTCAGGGTCATATCGATTTCTTAATGAAGCGCTAGCTGGTCTTTCTATCTGCGAATTGAAATTTCACTGCTACACAGTTAAGAGCGTTTGATCAACGATTGTGGTGAGAATTGTGTCTACGCGTAGATTTTCTTGCTTTACATTTTGCAAACTGTTTTGGAAATAAATCACGGTAATCGTTATGGCTTCTACAATAATAAATTATGATAATAGAGGATTTAGGTAAAATTTCCAATTATGATGGTCTAATTTTAAATTCTTTCATAAATTTTGATATTACCGAGTAATAATCGTCATACTATTTCATACAGTGTTATACGATAGATGTCCTCACTGATTCATCGTGTTTCATTTTTTAATTCACTCGTGCAGATTATACCCAATGGATAGAAAAATAGTACTTTTTTCACTTTTCTTTCATAAGGACTGAATTTAGAAAAAAAGTTAAGAAAAATTATTGTCTTTGAAAATTACTGAAAGTGGTATATAAATTTTCCTTTTTTTAAGCATACTTTTATGGAAATAGCATTTCAGGGTAAGAAATAAAATGCATTCTTTTATTTGATTAAAGTACGACTGTATTGACTGGATGACCACATTTTTCACATAATTAAATTTTGCCATGATTTATTTGCTGCAATTATAAGTATTTAGCCAGATATTAAAATATAATTAACATAGAAATCATTTTTGTAATAATTTATGTTGTATAAACAGTTTAACCGCTATAATTTATAAAAAGCTTATTTTAGTAGAAAACAATTGTATTAATATGTGTCTATTTACTGTGTATGTTCTATGTAACTGTAGTCACAGTAGATTTTTAAATTAGCATGATTAATTTCTTTGCATTAAGATTATTTCCGTGACCTTGAATTCAACGCACTTCGGTTCACTGACCATAAATAAATCTGTACAAGAATTAGAACATTTTTATATAAATGATTTAATTTGAGTGAAATTATCACATGCATGGATGAATTAAATACAATGTTTATGAAATAGCTTATATAATACTTTCATACGCATATAAAATGTATAATTGACTGGAAAACAAACTTGTTACATTGGATTTACAATAAGTATGATAGAAGATTTAATTATTTTATGACAAAAGACGAGCTCCGTAAGAAACTTAATTTTGGATTGAATTTTTATTTCATCATAGTGTTACAATTTTAATATATAGTACTAAACTAGTCTTATTTTTGTCATTGCACCTAAGTTTTTCGTATTTTTGTATATTTATTCAAAATGGTTAGAGAAATTTTTTATTTACGGTTGTATTATATGTGATTTCGATTTAAATGAAAGTGACTGTAAAAATAGCATGCATAAGTACTTGTAGTTCTTTTCAACAGGCAAAATTGGTTAAGATTTCTAGTAGTGCATGTACTACAGATATTACAGTATTTTTATTTCATACGTGAATTTTCTAATTGATGCAGCTGTCGCTTTAAGAAGTATGGAACATCCGTTGAAATTGATAACTGCACCAACTTCAAAAATACAATGAAAAAAGTATAGAACATCTATATTAATAATGAAATGAAGTTTTTGAAAATACAATTTTCTAATCTTATATTAATAATGAAATGAAGTATTTGAAAATACAAGGAGCTCTTCTATAAATACCCATACAATCTGGTCATTCGCGCTAAAGTCACTTACGGTATTCATTATGGCAAGAATTTTAACAATTGAAGCCTGTGCTAATGGTAATTTGACTAGAGTACCAAGACCAGTTTAGTTGAGTAAAAAGACCAGTTTAGTTGAGTAAAAAATATTCATTTCATATTATGTATAAACTAGATAAAACTTGAATGAAGTTTTTTTGTATCACACCCAATGTATCAAAAAAAATAATTAATTCGTACATTGCGTGTGATATCTATTCATATTCATATTCATATCTCCCAAATTTCGATAATATGTATGGAATTGTAAGTTTTTTTTTAAATTCCTCGAAAAGTTCTTATTCGTATTATAATAATAAAAAATATCTATGTTCGCATGGACTGCTATCGGGAATACGTGTTAAAAGTGGAAATTTTGAGGAAAGATTTGTCGATTCCGGGACGTTATAGCTTCTTGAAATTTGAACCAGGTTTAAATCGTGCTATTTCGAACGCATAAAATAATTTACTTAAAAAACTGGTACTTATGATAATTTTCAATTTTTTTTTGTTAAAAATAAGTTCATACGCCTATTGATTAAAAAACAATCGAATCAAAACCTGAGCTTGTTCACGACGGTATGTAGATATTATTGTGATGATAATTCAAATTCTTTTCTTGACAATTAACTTTTATATCAAAGTTTACATTTGTGGCATTCTTGAAGCAATGAACTACTGATTCTGTGTATTCAGACTATCAGACTGTAGTCCTAGAAATTAGTTCGATCATTAACTTACAGGCTTTTTAAAAAAATGTTCGAGGAAACTTGACAGATTTCATAGAAAGGATATACACTCTAGGGTCTTGTTAATCTTCCACATGATTTTTCAATTCTCCTGATCACATTAAGAGGAGACATTTACTCTTCCTTGGGTTTATTGTTCGCCATTTCCGAGCTAGAATGTCCATTTTGGTCGACTGGAGATTTCCGAATGGGTTTCTTGATATAGGTTTTGTAATAAAAGTCACTAAACAGGACGATCATGAAGAGGTTTTGGGGTATCAAGACTCCAGCTGTCCAGCGTGGGAAGCCACAGTCTTCCGTCCAGAGTAGTTGTGCGAAGTGGAAGAGTATAAAGACAAACTGCAAAAGCTGGAGTTGAGTAATGTATTTCTTCCACCAGGGCTTAAACAATTTGAAGGACATCACCAGGTAGTGAGTGTACATAATCATGTGTACAAACGAATTCACTAGACCTGTAAAAAAAAGTTTCAAGAATGTATCCTTAAGAAATAAGAACTTTTCAATATTTTCAAGAAGTTCGGCAAAATACATGACCATGGAATTATAACTCAAAAATATTTCCCTTTTCGTTCTCGTAATTATTATATTTCATGTAATTATGTAAACCATGATTTTATTGTTGTATATCTTTGAGAGATCAAAAAATTGTGGCTAGCATTCAACTCACAAAAGAAGGATAAAAGGTTCAAGAAACCCATTTTCATAAAACTTACAGAGTCATTCTTTAGTCCCAAATATGAGATACATGTCTCGGGGTTTTGCCAAATGAGCTCTAGTCCGGAGCTAAGGCCCATTCCATCAAAATATATGAGAATAAATCATGGTTCGCTTCAACATTTTATTGCGAGGCCAATATATCGGAGAGAGCATCACAAAGTACAAACCAAAAGTAAAAATAATAAGCTTTTATTTACATTTTAGAGCGAGATATAAAAACTTTTCTTTTAAAAGTTATAAGCGCTCTAATATATATCTAATTTATGAACCTTTATGTTAATTTCAGTTGTAAAATATGTTCAAAATCAATTTAATTTTCGATCATTGGTAACTTTTGAATGAAAAGTGCTGATAAGTAACTCTAAAATGCAAATGAAAGCTTATTATTTGTACTTTCAGTATATTTTTCAGTTTCTTTAAAATACAGATTTTACAGAAAAAGTTAAGATAAAAAACGTTGGACAAATAAACGTGCGCGAATATATGAATATTTATTTACCTAAAAATGTAACATGTCCACCAGCTATATACTTGACGCAGCAAAAAGTGCCGAAGACCATACCAGCGTGATGATACACATGAAGAAATGATACTTGATTATTTTTCTTTCTAAGAACGAAAAACAAAGTGTCGAGAAGATCAAAAATCTTCACTAAGAAGTACAAATACACTATGCCGGCAATCTGAAGAACAAAACTAATTGTATTAATCGATTCTTTTAAGAATTATAAATAATAATAATTAATTTTGTACTGCTTTAATATTGAGAAACTATCTTTCGAACATCATAAATGTCGTCGCAGTGTAATCTCAATAAGGAAATATTATTAAAAAATAGAAATTTTATTAAAGAAATTGTTGAAAGTATCATATTTATTTTTTAGGTACTTTTCAGAATACCTAATTTTAATATTATTAAAATTGAATAATCTGTGATTAAACATGGGATTTTCATAAAAAAATAAATGAATAATGGTGCAAATATTGAGTACCGCTTTATTAAAAGAAAATTTCCAAAATTAAAGAAAAGACCATTTTACCTCAATAGCTTTTGGAGTGAAGGAATAATCAACCGGTTCACAAGAATAACTATAATCGTTGAGCCACCCTAACTCAAGAGCCTGAGAAAAATATTTTCTTATAATATTCGATACGTGTTAAAGATAAAGTAATGATTACTTACGAAGAAGCACAAAGACTTACTTTGTAAAAAAGATAAGAACTTAAGACTACTTGTATGACATCGTATACTTGTATTATTCTTTCCAGTTTCATTGGTGGTCTATTCGCCATTAGACTTGGAATAAGTCTGAATATCAAGTATAAATAAGCTGTGAGAATTCCAAAAATTGGCCATGGTGTAGTAATTAAAAACCAGTCATTCGTTCTAGGATCTGTAACGTAACAAATAATAAGCTTCTAAGATATTTATCTATTTTTGAACATGGAGGATGGTTTGCTTTTGGTCAGTATTTTGGTTCTTGCTACTCTTAAAATTGCCTTAAGAAAATCTACAATTAAACGGAATAAATAAAATTTTATGATGATTTTAAAATTTTAAAAGATAGAAAAACAAATAAAAGGATTTTATACTTATAAGATGTTAGATACGAAATAAGATCAAAGTGACCCAAGATATATTAATCGGAGAAAAAGAAATTAATGGTACAGGTTATTTAGCCATAGCTTACATTGTTTTTAACCTTTAGAGGACGGGAAATTTTTACTGCAAATCGACCTCTAGATCATGTATTTATATATATATATATATATTGAATGTATAACACAGGACAAGTCTTCGACCGAACAGGTGGTTCCTGAAGACCCGTCCGCAAGTGAAAGGTCAATACAAAAAGCTTAAGGCTATGATTTTAGTGTTTTTCATTGTAATTTTTTGCACAATACACGGAAAAAATACTCAAAAAAATCGTGGATGCATCCCTGATATTAAAAAAAATCATTTCAAGGTCAAATTTCTTTTTTATCCTATTTTAAGCCAAACATCGTATTTCTACGCTTTTGAGGAGTTGCGTACGAAAAAAATTGTAAAAAATCCGGGATGAAATTATTATCGATCTTGAAAAAGACATAGGGGAAATATTTTTACATATATATGTACATATGTATATACCTACATACGTATGTACATACTGCATTCGTCAACAGTCGCAAAAAGAAATGTTGGAAAACAACGTTTCAGCTCAAAACAGAAAAAAATGTGACCTTGAAATGATCTTTTTGAAGGTTCAGGATGTCTGCAGGATTATTTTTACTATTTTTACTACATTCAGGACATCAAATAACTCCAGAAAAATATAAAGAATTTTGTTTCCCTTGGTGGTCACTTTTGGTAACAGACCCGTCCTCTAAAGGTTCAGTACATGCTAATATCCATCTATATTTCTCATTATAAACTGAAATTTTGAAAATGAAATTAATAAATACTACCTAGATGTTAAAAATAACAGATAAGTAAAATTCACTGAATCTAAAATTGTTATTTAGATATACTCTATCCTTAACAAATGATAAAAGTATATATTACTCCAATATCACTTTCTTTTTTTATTTGGTTTTCCAATGAGTCACGAACATACGCTTAACTTGAATATTACGTGATAATTCAATAGCTTCGTTTTCGTAGTCTTAAAATATACGAATGTTAACAAGCAACTTGTTATGTACATCGACACGTGCATTTCTACGTCAATGTCGCATGGCATAATTTTGTTTATTATTCAATTATTTATGTCTTTCGAAAGTTTTCATTTTTATTTAAATTTAATTTTTTCTTTATCCTCTATATTATGCGATTCATTCAAGTAATTCGTGTAAACAACAATGAAAGTATGTATTTTAATATAATGTAAAATATTAAAAATAAAACTACGATATTTACTAATAGATTTATAACTGAATAATTTTCACTATAATTTGGTCTAAGAGAGTAAAAGATTTGATTTTTCCATCATGTATTTAACTGTAAATCAAGAAGTGCAGACGAAATTTGCAATGGTTTTATGAATTTCTTGCAAATCTGTTTTAAAATTTTTATTATTGTTGAAGAATAGATATTTCGATAAATGTTCAGTAAATATCTATTACGGGTTACAATCAATCGTTATACCGATATCAATCGTTATTTCGATAAATGTTCAGTAAATATCTATTACGGGTTACAATCAATCGTTATACCGATCTTATTATAAACTGTTTAAAAAACCGAACGTAGAATCTGTTTAGAATAAATAATTAATTACATAAGACATTAACCTTTTTGAAGTTACTTTAAATTACATATAAGTCAAAAGGCAAAAGTCATTAATATAGATGCCAGTAAAAAATACATGTTAATTTAATTCAGCTACTGGTAATTATGTAGTACGATGACTTATTTTGCATAGGAAATTTATATTTTTTTAAACATCAAATCTGAGGAAATTTTCCTGTAGTAGTAGAATTTAACTTTATAGTCACAACAATTCAATTTCCTCACAAATGATTAATAGATATTTAAATTTGAAAATACAATATGTATTCTTTTTACATTCAATAATCTTTATACCATCCTCTGATATAAAATTTGATTAAATAAGATTTATTATTATAATAAAAAATACAAAAAAGCATTTTTTTAATTGTCAAGAAACTTAGATTTAGTAGAATTAAAACGATTCCAGAATAAATTTCCATTCAAAAATGTTCCTTAGGTAATCAAAATATTCAATAAATCATTTAGTTTTTTTGTTTTTTAAAATAGTTAGTTATCAATATTAGTTAAAATTAAACAGTTAAATAAAGAATGTTTCTTATTTAATAAGGAAGCGTAACAGTAAATTTTGAAGTAGAATTAATTTTCAATGTTTTTGCGTTAATAAAGTAATTGCGTTAATTAAGTGATAATCAAAAGATATAATATAAATGTATAGAGCAAAAGTAATCATTAGTTCGAACTGAAACAAAACTTAGTCTGCTTTGTTTGGATATCAAAAAATAATCGCTGGCCCCATATTTCAATTTTCCAAAAAAATGTATCTATTTCTATACCAAATGGGTTCAGACGGCCCACAATTAAGTTAACTAATAAAATTAAGAACTATTACAGATTCTGGAAAAATTCGAGGCGATAGTAAAATGTAGCTATAATTAATCCGTAGTAACCACACTTCAGTTTCGTGTACGTATTAGTCACATTAGCTGATAATTTGATGAAGAAAAACAAAAATCTATCACATGATATGCGTTTTTGGGGGTAGAAAATACTTTAAAGATAAAGATGTTTTTTCATAATAAAAAATCGTAAAATTGAAATAAACAATTGTTTATGAATTTATGAAAGTTACAGGCGAAAGAAATTTAATGTGGTGCGAATTCGTACTGTATGGTTACTATGGGTTAATGGTCACATGGTTTATAATTTCAAAAAGATTTCAAACTTAGTTAATATATGAGTGCCGATCCAGTTCCTTATCAAAAAAGATAAAGGCTTAGTGACTGGGCACATAAAAGCACGTACTAGTGATTGGTCACGTCAGTTTATGAACACTTTCCAAGACTGTGATTGGTCAAATGTGTCCAGTCACTAGAGTAGGTCAATCATTAGCACTGCCCGGCCACTGGGCCTTTAACCTAGTTACAAAAGCATTTAAAAGAGCTTTCTCGCAAGTTTTAAACGTGGTGTTAAGATTTCTGGCCGGTCACTAATTATGGATATACAGCATTAACTTAAAATAATACTTGAATCCCAATTTTACCTGCTTTTTCATAGTTTATACGCTGATACTGAGACGTTAATTCTCTAATTATGGCAGCCATAGTTTCTGGATTTGGTCCTTTAACTCAGTCCTCGTTGATTTAACTTACACTGCCGCTATTCTTAAAGTTACACACGCAATCTTCATATACTCAAGAGGGCGGTTTGTAAAAGTATTTGACGATTTTTATGTTCTTCTTGTCCAGAGAGTCCCAACAGCTGAACAACTAACCTGCTGGCCCACCAGCAGACTATGTTTAGGCACAAACTGACCGTTGGTTGGAGGCCCTCCTAACCCACCCAGCCACCTCGGAGAACCAAATAGAACTGAAGAAATTGTGTGCAATGTTTCTCCCCTATCAAAATAACGACTTGGCCATTGTATTGTAATATATTCCTTCGCGATGTTTCACCAAGTCTTCGGTTCGCGCTTGTAACATATAAGACGCGACAGAGTCGTCGACGTGCCGCGCAAGGCTTGTTTAACTCTATAAAGACTGGTTTTAAAGAACAGAACTCAAGTACTGGAGTATGAATGTAAATGGAAGAGGGGAGCTTGCATTAGGTAAACATGTAAGCAGTGGGGTTGACCGTCAATTGTTGGCTACATTTTTTCGATCTCTCTCTCTCTCTCTCTCTCTCTCTTACTTGTATTACCTATATAAAATATTGGTTAATACTTAAGAAAGCTTAATCTTCCTGCGCAAACAGGACTGTTATCTTATGCAGGCGGACGACTTAAAGTAGTACTGTCGCTACTTCCCTAATCAAAATGAGGACACTTTTTATTTTTAGTTTTTTCACGATTTTTACTTATTTAAAAAAGCTGCATAGGTGAACTTACACTAAATAATGATTTTAGACTGATTTTGAATAATTTTAATCATCTTAATTATTAAGAAAATTTTTTATGAAAAAGCTGGCTTGACTCATTTTTTAAGATTAAATGTTACTTTTTTGCTTTCAATTAATTTGCTTTATTATTTTTATGTACCTAATCATAGTTTTCGAATATGGTAAATATTCGTTAAATAGTTATCTCTTATTACAAAAAGTTTCAACAAAAACTGAACGGTAACTTTTGCAAAATAATTAATTGAAACTGATTTCCCATAAAACACTGTGTTATCTGCGTAATAATGAAAATGTTAAAAACTTTAGTTACATGTACCTTAGCCGCACAAAAAATGTTTTGAGTCACCTTTGAACTATTATATACCAGTATGTTAAGTTTTATCAAAATCTGTACGGTAATTCTATACCGACAGTACTACCTTAAGGAAGTTCTCCTTATACGTAATAAGTCATACATAATTCTTTTGCCATAATAACTCATACGCTGGAAGATTAATACAAACGAGACATTGTTTGTGATTTTTGCGTTCATTGTTTTGCGAATGCTATGTTTTACGAAATGAACAATTGTTATTTGCTAGATACATACAATATTTAATTATTTATAAGAAATCATAAAGATTAAAACTAATTTTTACGCGCAGATATAAAATATTAATAAAAGTAATCGATTGAGTATGAGTTTTTGACCATGTACAGCTCCTAGTAGATATAGGTAGTGAATAATAGATTAAGTATTTTATAAAGAGCAGACTACATTATTAATTACATTTTTGTAAGTTAATACCTGCAAATTTAAACTATTCATTTTGACTTAAAATTATGATTTTATATTTAATATAATCAACATAGATAATAAAAATGATTGTAAGTTTCTGATTGGGTAACTTAAAAATAAATAATTTTTTCCATCGGTATTCTATACATGTGGAATATAATTTTAAACATTTGTGTAGATAACGTTAATAAATATAAAATAAAAATTTTGATGATTACTTCAAAATCGAAACCGTATCAGCCGACTGATATAAAACTAAGCCGCTCCGAAATATCTGTAAAACTTTTTAAGTTTTAAATGAACTAAGATGACATTGAAATATGAATCTTCTGTTAATACTTTTTTTATAAATACTACGAATACGACAGACGGTCGATTAGGCTAAAATACATTCAAATGATCATCGATTACCGATGCAATGAGAATGCGGAGGAACGGACATGGCATACTATGGCCTTTTCTTGTATTTATTATGCAAAGTTTAAGATTTAATGAACACGTGTCGTTGTTCACGAATGCCTAACTCTTGAAACCATTGAGAGGGAAATTATATTTCATGCTGCCAAAAAGAAACAGACCGCATTCCGGAATATCACTGTCCATGGCTTTCTTTTAGAATAAATGGTGATATAAATTAAGTTTCGTGATGAATTTCATAACAATCATTAAAGTTCAAAAATGTGTATTGTATGAGATTGTGGATTTATAAGAAAAGATGTTAACGTTTTTTGATTACCAATCATTTGTTTATTCGTTTCTCCACTTGATAAGAGCACAAAAAATGTCGTATTTAGCAGACACTGCTATTTGTATTTATAAAGAACTCGTGAATTTTAATGGTATGTAATGAATTTCAAAAATGTTTATAATTATGAAATTTTACCATTACCCGATGTAATTTTGATTATTTTCTTCTTTCTTTCCAAATAATCAACTATCTAAAATATTAAGTTTTGGGTGCGTTCGTAAATTTTTATTCAGACGAAGAGAAACTAATTTGTCTATAAATAAAGATGTTAGGAACTTAATAAATTTAATTATTTAATCCCCTTATAAAAAAGTGATGACCGGAAGAAGTGAAGCATTTAAAGACATGATCTGATTGGTTATGGATAGACATCCCTTTTGAATTGCGCCAAAGTTTAAAATATTAGATTATATATAAATTAATATTATAACTTAAAATTATGAAAGAATTATGTTAATCGTTTAGTATTTAATTATTATTAGTATTTTAATATAAGTTTATATATTAAATTAATTTATTATAAATTAAATGTATTCTAATATTTTCTAACCCCAAAATTTGATCGCGTCGTAATCTGCTATTTCGTATAACACTGATATCTTGTAAGAAATATTTAATAATCATTCTTACTATCTATGATTAATTATAAAGAAAAGTAGACACATGAAATTGAAAATATTTATTAATATTCAAGTATTAGAATTTAAGATTGACGCGTATAAGAATTTAATTATTGACGGGTAAGTTAAAATAACGCGCGCGGAGCGCGCATGAATTTAGTAATAATAAATTTAATAAATTAAGCACTTGAATTATTAATAAATTTAATAATTCAAGTGTTCTAGTTTGACTCATTACTGTGATACACTAAATCTATTAGTAAATATATTTAATTCAATAAAAGGAAATTGCAAATCAAAAAATTTCTGTTGCTTATAGTTTCCCAAGCAACTAATTAGATAGCTGTATTTAAGGTACACTCTTTACTTTCCTGTGAAGAGATATCATTTTTAGATACTATTCGATAAAACATTATGTTTAGGCATACATCGTTGACATCTCAGTGCTAAAGAAATGTAAAATAGTCAATACAATTCAAGATTGTCACAAATTCGCTATGCATAAATAAACGATTACCGCGCACTACGCTTTTTAATAAGCTAAGAATTATGTACTTCTGCTACATACGCGTGTCATCATAGTGGATTTTATGTCGATCTTATTCTCATGTTTAGCATACAATGAGTTGTCATTGGCTACGAGTGAGAAGTAAAAAGAATACGATTTATTTTTGTGGAAAATCCCGATGTTTTACGACTCTGAGAGATTCAGTCAGTTAGAGCGCGAAAATAGCGTTAATCTATTTAAAAATTTTAAAAGCATGGATTATACAATATTTAACATTGATAAAATTTTAGCCAGACAGTTTCTTTTATACTAAATATAATAAAAAAATTAGACCTCGGTTACGTATATGTTGCAGTATACGGTAAAAAGGAAAACGCTTAGAGTCAACAAAATGAAATACATGTGTTATATAGGATTTTACAAAGCTTTCGAACATATATTGTTTGTGAGAGGTTGAATACATATTGAGCTGACTATACCAGTATTTGAAAAATTTGAGTATGCGTGAACAGACATTAATGACTGGGTCGGAGACTATTACGTAGATATCTAATGGGATATTGAATGAAAGGTTTGACAGGGAATGAATGAATTCGGCTGTTTGGCTATTCTACAAATTACACTACCAAAGTACGCTGTTAATGTTTTCTTCAAAATCTTCGTTACATTCGCATTTCGAATCGTTGATAATTTTGACTTTATTCAGAGTAGCTGCAAAAGCTAAATTATAGTGATCGGCTTTAATTCTATTAGCTAGAACTATGAAAGGTCGAGACAGCTATTTTTCTTTATACCAAGGGCTACATTTACCGCGGTAGAATTTTACATTTTAGATTCAGCATCATTTCATAAATATATATCGTTATTTTATTCACGGTTCATTAAACCTCAGTAGCACTGGCGTAATATAAGAATGACTTTTAGTTTTGTTAATGCATTTCTTTTTAGTAACCAAATTATTTATACTGTGCAAATCCAAATAAACAAAAAAAAAATTTATGGATAAATCATAATATCTCCAATAGTAAGGCGGGTATCATCATGATTCTAAAGTACATTTTTAGGGCTTGAAACCAAACGAGAATAATGAAAAAAAAAAGACCACACCAAATAATTTGATAAAACATGAGTGAATGACCCCTCAGCGGTGGTTATCGTGAACCAATCTATAATATACATTAAAATCATTTTCAGAGTAGAATAGTAGAATTGCGATTTGGTACTGCAACATAGACATACGTAGTTATGGTAATTGGCTCCTTCAAAGAGGACGTTTTGTATCGATGAAAAAATTTTTTTCCAAAATACTTAAAACCATTTTCGAACCGCATGAGAACCAAAGTTGACTATATTTTAGAAAATATTTTGTTCGCGCGCGCGTTCGTGTATATCCTCCTGTATATCAATACCCGAGATCAGATGATCCGATTTTGAAATTTCATAATTCATTTCATTCATTTTTTGTGGAACGAGGGCTAAAAAATAATTTTTAAGTTTGGTCGATTTTTTTTGGTTTCATGACCGGAAATTACTTTTTGATGTCCACTTTTTTAAATTTTACCGTATAGCAAGTTTAATATTCAAAAAAATTACATTATGAAACGTACTAGCATCCGAACACGATCGTCTACAGAAGTAAAAATTATTTACAACTTATAATTTATTATTACATTTGAACTAGTTAATGATAAAAAAGTATTTAACGTACTGTAAGATTTTTGTAATTTATTTAGCATCAAAGGTTATCTTCTATAAAAGTATAGTGCGTCGAAAGGCATACATTTCCCTCATAGGCAGTCGGAGCAGCGCAGCGAGAGCGGAAATCGATTCTGTCATAGAATCCCACGATTGTGACCTCGCGGGGTCCGGCTAACTTGCTGCATTATAGTGAACACGGGCGACGCATGACGTATTCACTCGAATTATGTTTGTTCGTATGATACACTGGCAGGTTAAATAATAAGAAAGATTAGTATAAGTCGCAATAAATTAATAGAATATATAACAATTCAATTACAATTAAATATTTTGCATTACTCTATAAAAGAAATTTCATAAATACATTTCATTACTTTCACTCCGTTAAACCGATTTTGTTTCGTAATACATCGTCATTTTGTAATTGATACTTTTTTCTAGAGTTCGATAGATAGGTGTTACTTAGAATAAGTAATAACTATTATAGCTATGTTAAATTTATTGATTATCATAATCAAATTATTAAGATTAATAAACTTTTAATTGTTTCTATGTGCAAATTTTATTTGATTAATTTCAGCTAATACTTAGAACTAATGCAGCTTACTCAATTGGTAAGTTATAAATGTCTAAGTATGTTGCGTATTCTTGGTAGACCAGCTTAATTAGTCTGTTATTAGCCAGAATTTGAAACTGAAAATGAGCTACAACTATACGAGTATAATAAACTATTCATATAGCGAGAATGTATCCGTAAGTATACATATGCGTAGTAGCGCTACAGCAATGTACAAACTTTGTCCGCCTTCTGCTTTTCTTGAGTCTATACAACTGTAAATAACACGAAAATAATGTTTTAGATATACCATTGTGCAATATAATTTTAATAACATTCCCAATTAATGATATTTAGGTTCTAAAAACTTATTTTTTTGTTAATTAATTTAATTAAAAAATAATAACTTAATTATAAAAACTTACATTTTTAAAAATAACTCATGAATTAAGCAAAAAAATTTTATAAAAATTTTAAAATGTCATCTATATTATTGAAATTATAGAAAAATATTCTTTAAATTAAATATTATTGTAATAATTATTAATATTTATAATTTTAAGTAATATTTGGACTTGGCCGGCGTAGTGCTCGCTGCTAGCATTCTCTGCAAAGTGAGGCTTACGTAAGTTATTGTATTTTTAATTAATTGGAACAGAAAAATAGATCGAACAGTCCGAGAGGTGCCGCTAACTGCTTCCACTTGTGTCTCAGGAGACTAGAAAAATATTTTAAGTAAACTTTTTATTTATAGGAAAATGAATAAATTTTTTAATAAAAGTAATAAGATTTAATCACTATGTGAAGATTTTGAAGCTATTATCATTTCTTATAATACTATCTTATAATACGTAGAATGTAAATGCAGTTTCTTTTTGTTATAACTAAGATTGTTTGGTTAGAGCAGCTAACAAATATTAGTTGGTAACAGCAACTAATTAGAGTCGCCGTTTTTGGCATAGCTAAGATGTGTTACTTAATTTTACCAAGAACTTTGCAAGTTTAACTCACTATTTTTCCGTGTACTTTTTGTAACGGATACATGAAAATTGCCCTTTTTCATGATCCGAAACCGAGCGCAAACTATTGTATTCGCACACTTGTACGGAAACATTCAACTTTTAAAAGTTAACTTTCTGCACATATGAGTGCGAAAAAGTCTACTTTCGATACGGGAGTGAAAAAATTAACGGTTGCCGGAAATGTGCGGGAAGACGCATTTTGTACTCGGAAAATAGGAATGAGAAAAAAGAAATTTCCATGCATTTAAAACAAAAATATTCTCTGTAATATACGCAGAAGATAGGCTATTCTATTCTATTCGTGACATCGTCTATTTGCGGCTCCAAATGCATAATGCACTATTGTTATATGGTAGAACTAAACTAAAAGATAATGGAGTCAATGAAATTTTTTCAAAAAGAATGACGGGAATTAATGAAGCCAAACCGGACTGTATTTTCTTCTATTTATTTTTTATTAAAAATAAGATATGCTATAATATTTATTAAAATATTTTTATTACAGATTTCTCTATTATTGGAAAATCTTACTAAAAAAACAGCGATGGAAGGTTTTTTGAGCAGTTATGTATGTGTATGTATGTATATGTGTGTGTATTTATATGAATGTACGTGTATTTTATAGACTGTATATAGAGAGCGCAGTACATACATATGCATGATAAAAAACAGTTTAAAAAATAAGCTTAACCAATTTGTGGCACATTTAGTGTATTCAAAAAACTTTAAATATTAACAATTCTCTCAAATGGATTTTCCATTTATTTCGACAGTTAACATTCTTTTATTAAATATAAAACTTATGTATTTGTACATGAATATATCTTTTACAATGGTATCCAAAACAGATTCTTATTTGTATAGTAGAATTACAATTTTTTTTAAAACTTTTCAATTTATCAATAATCATTTCAGATATTTTTTTCATAACTACGTGCAGAAAGTGCGACTTGTACGGTAGAGGATCTCATACTCGTGTAGTTGCAGATCTCGCTTCACTTGGGTTACAAAGTACCACTTTTGTGAGAACAACCATCGTCTGTGAACGAAAACGTACACTGAACTAAGTTGCTTCAGTAAAAATTACGTTATTGCTTAGACTAAACATTAATATATATATATATCTTTTTACATGAAATACTCAATTTTGTGTATCTATTAATTTAACATCCACCGTTTTAAGATTTATTATAATAGCCATGTGAAATTTTGAATTTTCCGCACATATATTGAAATCCTTTACAACAATCTGTACAATAGATACATGGCACCGCAAGTATTCGTTTTTAAAATGCTAGTATACATCTTGTGGTACTTAAATATATATGAACAGATTTTGAAATATTCAAAACATTTGAAAATCTGAAAATGTATGCTGATATCTATATATATATATATTTTAACAGATTAGATTTTCAATATATATTATATTGAATTACATATCAATAAATATATATACTTCTTTGTAAATTTAAATTTTGTCCGGGTAGAATTAAGCACCACATGGTGTACATACTAGTATATTCTAATAAGTTACATGTCAATAGCAGCAACAATTTGTAGTCATTCGGAATTGTTCAACTTTTAACAAATTCGTCGACGCTTGTAACTGTTATTATATCGCAAGGTACAAACACGTTTTTCGTAGAGATGATCCACTACTAATTAAATAAGAAAAAATAAAAAAACTTAGACTTCTTTCCGGCATATATATTCAGTACTTATAGGGATACAGATGTTAAAAGACAACAAGTACTTTACGAATCAAGTCAACAATTTTTTTCATTACTAGGCATTTTTAGTTTTCCGTAAAAGTCTATCTTAAGGAGTAAATTAAATACGAAAAAACAAATTGTCAACCATCAGCTACTTACAACATAACAAATTTTTTAATTCATTTAGTAATTTTTTTTAATCTACAAATCATGAAATACTTAGGGCTTTATACATAAAAGCTTTTAATGTGTAGTGTTTAAAATTTGTACAAACGTAGCACAACAATGCCATCTAAAGACCGATTTTTACGGAAAATATAATATCCACCAAGTTCGACTGATCAGAGTGAAGTAGGTAATATAGCCAGTCAATGAAATCGGTAACTATATTGATCCGGGATCTGTAATGTGCTCAGTCGCTTATTTACCGACCAAGAAAAGCGCGCGATTTTTAAATTATAATATAACACTTGACGTGGTATTTTCTGTTGGAACGTAGTTTAACCTAGAATGTCCTAATATAAGTACTAATTAAAGATGGAAAAGATAACATTCCGCATTTATTTATCAAAAATGATACTCTACGTAAAGAAACGGCATTATTTACATATATAGGTTCCCATCGATATTTGTTTGTTACCCGTCGAACCAGTAAGATTACTGATTTGATAATGTTCTTTTCAATATACGCTATTTGATAAAGTTGTCATTGTAATCTACACAAATGTCTTTACGAAAATATTTTGCTGATTCTTTACCTAAAAGATACTAATAATTATCAATAACTATCAAATTTTAGAGCAAAATAAAGAAATAATCGTCATCATTTCCGTCCGTAGTTAATCTTCGTTTAACATTCAACCGACATTGATGCATGTATTGATCAATTTAAAATTAATTTACAAAACCGAATGTTGTCATTATTAACGATAGAAACAAATCCAATTACGCACGAATTAGTCGATTTTAGCGCCAACTTTTGCCTGTTCATTAGTGTGAATGCCATTCGTTTTAATGCTTCCATTTGCGATTCGATTATTTGATTTGTCGTTTGTAATTGCTTTTTCTTTTTTTTCTTCCGATTTCCTGTAGTTTTTCACGTAGAATGAACCGAAAAGATAAATAAATAACGTAGCATTGATGCAGAGAAGAAAAGACAGTGTTTTTGGGAAATTGCAGTCTGTAACCAAAACCTGTAAAAGATAATTAAGTGAATATACCAGTAGATTGATGATAATATACTGTAACAAGGGGAACCCAAGGAACCCAACTTTACAGAGACATTCTTTGATCGAAAATATCAGAAATGTGTCTCGTATATTAGTCAAATTAATGCCCATTTAAACAAAATATCAGAAATTATGATTGTATTCAAGCCTTTCTTGCAAGGCCAATATACATTGTAGAAAATGTCGCAAAAATGATATAAAAAATATAGATAATACATTCATAAGTTATGAGCGATCGAAGTTTAAGCTAATTTTGGGGCCTTATAATTTAACGTTTATTTCAGTTGAAAAATGCATCCAAGATTAAATCGATGTTCGATCTTCATAACTTTTGAACGAAAAGAGATAATAAACTTGTTGAAAAATATAAATGAAAGCTTATTATCTATAATTTTGATATCTTGTTTGTAATGTTCTCTACGATATACCTATATTGGCCTTGCAATAAAGGTGTTAAGATAACCATGATTTCTCAGATATTTGGATAAACTGGGCATTAACTCGGGCTCCAGAGCCCCTTTGACTAAAATACGGGATGCGTATCGGATATTTTTGATCAAAGACTGCCTCTGTAAAGTTTTATCAAAATCGGTATCCCGGACTCCTTGGGCTAACCTTGTAAGTATCCACAGTTAAATGTAGACTGTTATACTGTCTTTTTATAATAATGACTTTATATACTTAATATTCTTATTTTTAATGATTGGAACTGTTACGTTCCAATACGTCATTTCAAGACGTAACGTAATAATAACTTTTGTTAAAGCAGGAAAATTTTTTTTTTGATTTAATGAAGGCTTCAATACAATTGATAATATTGATCGAAGCATAATTTTTTGCAGTCAATTAAATTTTATTTAAATCAGTAATAATTTTCTTTGAATTAAATAAAAAAATTAATTAGCACTTTCTCCTCAGTCTGAATCTCCAATTTTGTGATATTCTAAGATATGATTACGTATGGATATCAAAATAAAATAAGTCTCAGTACCAGACTATTGTGCACCAGAATAATGCTGAATTGGACTAATTGAAGCGAAGTCAGGTATTTCTTCCACCAGAGGTACTTCTGCATCTCGGGACCAAAGGCTGACAGCATATAGTACAAGTACATGATTATGTGGATGAAGCTGTTAATGAGACCAAGAAGGGTGGCGTGGCCACCTGGAACAAACCGCACGCCTATCCAGGCGCAGACAGGCATCAGGGCATGGTGATAGACATGGAGAAAGGAGATTTGGCGATGCTTCTTCCGCATCACAAAAAACACCGTATCCAGCAGCTCGACCAGCTTGCAGATGAAATACATGTACACGCCATTGGCCATCTGGAGGACAAATCTTAACTGGATTTTCATACTTTTCACTCTAGAGTTAATAAGCGTAAAATTACTTTGGTGGTCTGTTTATTTCAGCACATATACTAAGACATTGAGTTTTTATTTTGAAGCTTGCATCATTGGAGTGCAACAAAAAATTTAACTTTTATTGCTTAATCTTTATTAAATTTAAATCAAGTTTTATTTTTTTTTTTACATTTCATTGTATATCACGGATGACATTCGTGTGACAAATTTTTAATCGACCTTATACTCCAGCGATGCCAACTTCAGACCCATATAAAATCTATAAATTTTAGAAAACTGTTCATCTCTTACTTTTGAACATGCGTTTAAGAATTGTATCAGTCCGACTCACCCTTAATGCTTTTGGACTGTGGGAATAATCTACGGGTTGGCATGTCAAGCTATAATCGTAGAGCCAGCCGCTCATCAACCCTTCGTAGACGAGATACATGCTTAACAGTACTTGGGTAAAGTTATAAAAGATTAAGGTGTTCTTGAGCGCGAACGGCTTTCTATCCCGCATAAACCTTGGCCCGGCTGATATACTGAAGTACACGTAAATCAATGCGATTGTCAGTATCGGCACTGGACTCGACATAAGGAACCAATTTTGTGTCCGCGGATCTAACGAAATGAAGGTAAGACTTTTTAATTTCTGCATGATAAATATTTTATGAATATATATATATATAT
>UELU01102603.1:0-16041 GCA_900490025.1 Megastigmus dorsalis | reverse complement strand
GTGTAAAGAGAGAGGAAAATAATAAATAATATTATGTATATCTATGTACATATATATAGCGAAAGAGAGAGGAGAGAGAGAGAAAAATGAGAGGGGAAAGAAAGAGAGAAGAAGAGAAAAGTGATAAAAAATGAAATTATATATGTACATATGTTTATGTGTACTATAAAGAGAGATTTTTAATTTTATAATGGACATGTACGTACGTACGTACGTACGGTCGTACGTACGCTTCTTTACCCACTTTGATAGCCCATAAAAATAAAATGAATAAAAAATGAATGACATCAAGTACATCAAATCAAGTGTTGATATAATGCGATTCCAATTATTGATAAAAAAAAAAATATCTCGCAATATTTTTTACAGTATTAAGGGGATTTTTACAGAAACACTCACATAGCACATCACGCAAATTAATATAATGTAGAAGATTCTATGAGATCATATTTATTAAATTGATTCTCTTTCTAATAAACATAGAATACTATTACATGCTATATATTAGTATACATACAAATTTGTACTTATGGTACATATCTCTAAAAAAGTAGTGAAATCTAATAAAAACTTACCTTTAAAAAGGAAAAATCTTGGCAAGTACGAGTGTATTTTCCCACTCGCTTCAGTTTATTTCTATAAAATGCTTTTAAACAATTCTTAGCTTGTTAATTTTTTAAATAATAAATTTAATAATTTAGTGTAACAATTTCACCAATTGTCTTAATTATAACATTTTGTGTTTATAATTTTATTTTTTTTTATAATAAAATTCACTCTTCTTTTGGTGATATTCTATAAGATCATATTTATTAAATTGGTTCTCTTTCTAATAATCATAGAATATTATTACATGGTAGTCTTTTATTTAGTATAGCAACATTAAACCTGAATTTTCAATTAAATAAAATCGCTTCTTTATTTGTTCATATGAATTTTTCAATTTACAATGGCCAATTTAAACTAATGAAATTTGTGAGATCTATTCAGAAATTGTCAAGTACTCTTTTTCTTAATTTTGCATATTCAAATAAAGTTTCCAATTTATAATGGCCAATTTAAACTAATGAAAGTTGTGAAATCAATTTACGAAATTGTCAAGTACTCTTTTTCTTAATTTTACATAGTTATTATTAATTGTTAATAAGTACCAAAATAATAAAATGAACTTCAACTTTGCAATGGTGCCTTATTAAGAATAGAGATGCCAATTGTTAGCACCTTTGGTAGCTTTAATAGCTTATCTGGCATCTCTATTCTTAAAAATTGGATTGATTCATTATTAACTTTAAAATATCCTTTGATGTTCCATGGTATATAAAAATACTCAATTGACCCCTTCGACATTTAGTTTGAACTTCTCTCTCCCATTTTTGTGTTAAGGAAGCAGAGCACTGTCTTATGAAACACTCAATTGACCCCGTCGACATTTAGTTTGAACTTCTATCTCCCAATGTTGTAGCAGGGCAAACTGCCAGAGTTCTAATATTATGAGCTGCAAACTGTTGCAAATATAATGCACCTCGTCCAGAACGACACGTTCACAATTTTATAAAATATCTTTAATCTTAATAAATGACGATATGAACAGACTTGGTGGCCCGTCTACAGGTAATTTATCGGTGGACTAGCGTCACTCGGATGTACATTCTCTTTACTTTGCATACCTAATAGTACAAAATTTTTTAAATGTTTTCATATGAGAATGATCTTTCTTTTGTAAATATAAATTGGCCATTAGAAATTGGAAAATTCATATGAATAAATAAAGAAGCGATTTTATTTAATTGAAAACTCAAGTTTAATGCTGCTATACTAAATAAAAGACTACCATGTAATAATATTCTATGATTATTAGAAAGAGAACCAATTTAATAAATATGATCTTATAGAATATTACCAAAAGAGGAGTGAATTTTATTATAAAAAAAATAAAATTATAAATACAAAATGTTATAATTAAGACAATTGGTGAAATTGTTACACTAAATTATTAAATTTACTATTTAAAAAATTAACAAGCTAAGAATTGTCTAAAAGCATTTTATAGAAATAAACTGAAGCGAGTGGGAAAATACACTCATACTTGCTAAGATTTTACCTTTTTAAAGGTAAGTTTTTATTTCATATACTACGCATACTTAATCGTCAAATATATTCGTCTATAATAAGTTATTTAGTATATAACTCATTATGAATGAGGACGAGCGACAGATAATGCAATTATCGCTAGACTAAGATTAGATTTTAATACGCAGGCTATTACTATCTGCCTCCGTTGATGAATCTTTCATTAATATTTGCAAAGATGCACAACAAAAAAATAATGAAGTCATAAAAAAGTATAAAACGAAATCGTGTCCCTGCGCAAAAAAATCTTATAGCCCAAGAAAGTGACACCGTACGTTATACAATATCAATAGCTCGGCACGATTTCCCGGTGGTTACACATATTTATATAAAGAGACACAAACCGATGTTGGTGCTAAGAGAAAGTAGCCACACATAGAGCATTATTATGCACATAGTAGCGTGTCAACTGGACTCTTTATTGTGACCAGGGGCAGAGAGAAAGAGAGAGGGAGAGAGAGACAGGATCGGATATCGAGTAACGATTAGGGATCGGGCGCGTCTGCAAGCTGTATATAAGGGATTGTGCAATCTCTCTGCTGTCTCTCTCTCTCCCTGCGCCGCAAGAAATTTTCGAGGAATTGAAGTACAAGATTTTCCCCGTGCAATTAGAAACAAGACAAAAATCATTCATGCAGTGCAGCTTGCATTATTTTTTCTCTATCTGTCTCGCTGTTCCTTAGTGATTTCCTTAGTGTCAGTAACCTTGGACGTGCATGCCGGTCTAAAGTTACTAAAATTCTGTATACCTAATGATAATGGAGTCAAACAGTTATCTGACCGATAGAAATCAATTATTTTTAAGAAATATCAATACATTTAGTGGAAATAATCTCTGAGCATGCCAAATTGTGCGAGTGTGTATTCAGGCATAACAAATTATTTTCAAGTTTACCTTCAAGTACCTAAATGGTTTTTTATTTTACGAAATTGTCGAAGAAGGCTTTTTACTATCGATCGAATCTCTTTCTCATTCTTCGATAAGTAAATACGATAATGGTCGAGCATATTTTTTTCATTTTATATAAGCCCCTCCGTATATTCATTTATTATTATGCAAATAAATTATCATGTAAATAAAATTCTTATACAAATATGTTTTATCAATAAACTTAAATCTACGGTGATTTCGACAAAAACTCCTTATATAGCTAATACAAAAACTAAAAATCTTTTTAAAATTCCAAAATAACCAGAAGTATCACAGTATCTACATCATTCTTGGATAGCCTCATCCGCCAGTATTTCATATTTACACTAAAGTGACTCATCGACAAAGAAACTCTCCCCTTTTATATCTAATGTGCTCCAAAACTACTCGTAGAATCCTCCAGTATTCCTTATCGTTCGCGCACTTTATCGTTCAACCTCCGAAATTCGCTGTTCAAATAATGCAAACATAACCCTGAAACGCTTTTTCTAAAATTCTCGCTAAATTCAAATTCGCTCATTTGACCAATTACATATAAGTATTCCAGTTCTCACCTTAGCATCGTCGAGTCCAATCCAAGATCCACACCTCGCAGAGGCTTCCCGCAACAGTGCACAATATCACACAATATATAAGTATCACAAAAACAAAGGATCTCAAAGGATCAATTCGACAATCGATCAACGGTAAAAAAAACCACGATAATTCGTATCCATTATACCGCTTGAATTCTCACGTACCTATGTGATATCACGCGCTGCTGTACGCTTAAATGTATCGTCAAAGTGTGTAGCTTTATTATACCTAAGTATATACCGCCGCGTAGGAAGCGACGAAAAAATACGATAGAACGACGCGCGCCCGGTGGTCGCTCGTCGACTGCTGCGGCCCCCCGAACCGTGAGCTTTTCTGTCCGCGCAACCCGCGCAACGGCAATGGCGGCGACGGCGCGCAACACCCCAGAGAGAGAGTGAGAGAGAGGCAGATCGTCTCTCGCAGAGGCCAGAGAGTCGAGAGAGCATCAGTGGCCAGCGCAGCGCCAGCCTGGGCTTGGCGTCTGCGCACTGACAACTGCAAGTTGCAACCCTCTCTTCTTCCCCGGCTTTTACTTTTCCACCATTAGTATTTTTTACCTTTTTCGAGTAGCCCACCATATCTCCTTATTTGCGAGAACATAGATGCGGGGAGTTCGTATGTATTTACGATTCTTTGGCAGTTTGGCACTTCTATTCGCTGCTCCTTTTTGCTGCTGTCCTCCATACTTGGACCTTTCGATGTACCTATTGTTCATAGGAATTTGGGAAGTGCAGTTACTTATAAAGTATAGGTACTTGCAACTCATGCCCGGATTTCGGTTTACTCCTCTTTTTAGGAGCGGTCTTTGATTCTTTTTAATTATATGTTTATATATCCCAATTTTTAAAACTGCCTACTTATTTGTAATATATTTCTAGCCTATTTAGTTAGAATCTTTAACTAAATACCTATTATATATTTGACTTGAAGTTTTTTTATTTACCTAATTAATTTTTAGAACCGTGACATTTTTAGTGAAAGTTTCGGGAAGCTTTTTAACTAAATAGAGTCTTTGGGTTTACTACCCCAGTGGGAACTTTAAATGTACGAAAGTATATCAAAGTGTATCAAAGTGTATATAAATGTTGCATTTCGTAATAATTCTTTTCATTGACTCGATACATTTTTATACCTTTTGGTACATTTTAATACATTTTCGTACATTTCTGTACACAATAATTTTTTATTTGAAAAAAATTTATTGATTGTAAAAACATTTAGATACGCTTTGATACATTTAGATACATTTTGATACATTTCAATACGTTTTGATACATTTTGTAAAAACGGCCAAAAATTATATAAATATACCGAAATGTTTCAAAAAGCATTAAAAAGTATAATTTGCTGATTTGAGAAAAAAATATAAAATTTTAAAATATGATGCTCATGAAAATGTATAAAAAGGTATCAATGCGTATCAAAATGTCTAAAAATGTACATAAATATTTTGAATCGTATAAAAACGTGCTTACACGAGGATAAACATAAAAAAAATCACATTATTTTGATTTTTCGAAATATATCGAAGTGTATCAAAATGTATCAAAATGTTCCAAAATGTATCAAAGTGTTTTGACAAAATTACGAAATGCAACCTTTATATACACTTTGATACATTTTCGTCCATTTAAAATTTCCACTAGGGTAATTGTTTGAATTCACTTTAAAATGCAGATTTCAATATTTAAAAAAATACCTTCAACTATAATTAGTAATTTAGAATTATAAATTAATATATTAAAAAAAGTTATCAAATAATATAAATACATAATATTAGAAGACTTTTGAAATTCAAATGAATTTTTAATTACCTATAGTAATTATGAGCAAATTTGTTATGATTAAATTTCCCCATAAATAAATATAATATAAATTCAGTTATTATTGCTTACTAAAAAATGGTCTTAATTGAAATTTCACATATTTAACAAATTAATATAGTTCAATAATTATTAATTATATAACTAGATACAATTTTTCTTGTACCAATTTTACAAAATGTGTAGCCATTATTTAAGGGTAATAAATAAATATACAAATAAATACAAGCTTTTAAACAACAAATATAAAGTTTTTATTTACAATCGAAATCTACATAATATACATGATAAAAAAATTACTTTATCAAACTTTCATCTTTGATAACAAGTCTAGGAAATTTCACAACTTCTTCAATCCATTTAGCTGCTCCAAGCAGCCTTTCTTCACAAAGTTTAGGGGCCATCAACTGTACAGATAATGGCATACCCTTTCTTGATAATTTTATGGGCATACTAACAGCTGGTATCCCTGCCATATTTGCTGGTTGAGTACAAAAGTCTTGAACAGAGCACTGAGTTTGATTATCATCACTAATAAAGTCACGGTATGTAGGAGCATCACTAAGTGTGGTTGGTGTTAGTAACAAATCCACTCCAGATTGCCAAGCTTTATCAAAATCTTCAGCAATCAGTCTTCTCACTTTCATTGCTTTTACAAAATAATCCTCATAATTTTCTGACAACAAAAAGTAATTACCAGCAAGAATTCGACTGCGAACAACATCATTAAATCCATGACTTCTTGATTTAGCATAAAGCTCTTCAGTGGAAGAATTTTCATCTGCTCTGAAACCGTATTCTATTCCATCATATCGTGCCATATTACTAGCAACTTCACACCGATTTAAAACAGAATAGCAAACAATAGAAAGATCTGTGTGGGGCAAAGAAACTGGAAATACTCTAGCTCCTGCATCCTCTAGCAACTGACTCACTTCTAACCAGTTAGAGTCAACTTCTTCAGTTAATTGAGAACATCTATATTCCTTTGGAATCCCAATTCTAAGCCCACTAACATCTAGAGATGATGAAAATTCAAAAGGAGTATACAGAGTTTTTAAAGTTGTTGAATCTGATCGGTCTGGTCCAGCAATTGTGTTGAGTATCGTAATTGCATCATCAACAGTTCTTGTAAGTATTCCAGGAACATCCATAGAATTAACTAAGGGTATAAGTCCATAACGAGACACTAATCCATATGTTGGCTTTAGACCAACCAGACCACAATATGATGCTGGGTTTCGTGTAGAGCCACCAGAGTCTGAGCCAAGGGCAGCATAACAAGTGCCAGTTGCTACAGCAATTGCAGAGCCACCACTGCTCCCACCTAAATGGTTTAAAATTTAGCAAAATCTTAGAGTAATAAATTATTTTAATATTTGCTAGAAAGAAGATCATTTTTTGTATTTTCATTTAAAATATAATAAGTATTATTAACTATTCTTTTCATCAATTAATTAAATTAATATTATAGCTCTATAAAAAGAATCTTTTTTACACTGTTTTAAATATTACATACCTGCTATATGCCAATTTTGTGATTTAGAAAGAACATCATGATACTGCATCTCTTCATCGTGAAAATAATCATCAAAGATAAAATTTTTCATCATTTCAGAACCCCATAAGTTTTTTGAGGGTCCAAAATATGAATCAACAGTTCCAGAACCCATTGCAAACTCATCTAGATTAGTTTTGCCAATTAAAACTGTGCCAGACTCTCTTAATCTTCGATAAACTGTTGCATCATAATCGGGAACAAAATTCTCCAGCATTAAAGAAGCACATGTTGTTGACTGATTAGTGGTACAAAAATTATCCTTCAATGCAATACTAATACCATCAAGGCAACCTATTAGAGAATTTTGTTTTTGTCTGTTATCGGATTCTTGAGATTGCTGCTTCGCAAGTTCACTTGTCACAGTTATGTATGCATTTAATGGTTTTACAACCGAAGTCAATTTCAGGGCTGCCTTTGCTAACTCGGAAGGGCGTATTTCTCCAGCAGCAATCTTTTGACTAACTGTCTTTATATTGGAAGTAAGAATATTATTCATATTTACCACTTTTATTGAAACAAATACCCTTTGAATAAATTAACCTCTTTATATGGTTTACTCAGGAAAATTCAAGAATATATTCCATTATCAGAATAGCATTAATCTTGCATAACAATTATTCATCTCCTTTAATCAATAATAAATACACCGATCACACAAAGTGTACATTGTTAGTATAGGAATCTCAATATAGACATGGTAAAACATTGTTTACACAAATAAATCGATTCACAAAGTGAGAAATACTGCATTAGCAGCTGCCGCCTGCCGGCGTCACGGCGACTCGCGCCGAATATAAGTTCTATAATTCTATTTTCTATTGAACATTGATATAATAAGAAGTCTGAAACTCTGAACACTCCGAAGTCCGAACCAAACAGCTGTCGCTTCTTCTTACAACCTTGAGATGGCAGTGCCATCGCTGCAAATCGTTCGTACAAGTACCTAATACAACAGACAACAGTTGAGTCGAGCTGAACACGAGAGCACAACAGAAAAACAGCTGTTCGCTCAAGAAAATATGGCGTTTCGACTACACTTAAGCTACCCGTGCCACCTCACAATACCAAATTACCAATACTTAAAAGACCCAACTCATCTCAGTACTTTAACTTTTTCCTCAAGCAGCGAGTCACTCCCCCCATTTCTCTCGAATGCCAAAAACATAATAAACATAAAATAAAAATCAACGGCAAGCGGATGAATCCGAAGCCACAAGATAAGCAGACGCTCGCGCTGTTCAGTGTACGAGCAGCCTAATGGTAATGTAAAATGTTTCCGACGCATACACACATGTGACAGCACTGAACTGACTAACTGAGTGAACTGACAGCAGGCAGACACACATATAGATATAGGTACAGGGGCTATGACGGCCGACGGGTGAGTCGAGATTCGAATATATATATAGTCGGTTCTCAGCGCCCGCGGAGGCGTCTCCGGTCTCGCACTCACTCGTGCATGCATGCACAATTGCACACTCGCAGGCACTATGTGTGCATCGTCGCACATTATATCTTATATACAGTGCATTCTCATTTCTCAGTTCTCAGTGTTGACTGCTGACTGCTGAGTGCTGACGCTGAGGGCAGCGAGAGCTGGTGTAAGTGTAACGCATTTGCACAGCGCCCAGCGGCGACCTGTCAATACTTTTGTGGCGTCGGCGCGCGCTCACTCTATATAGCACTTGCAGTCTACCGTGCAGATTATAATGCTCCGTTGTTGTGTCGCGGGGAAGGTTGTTGTCGCGAGTCAAGATTTTCAAGAGAGGATGTGCTGAGCGGAGCTGAAAAACACAAAGGGGCTCCAGTGCAGAGGAGTGCGAGCTGACCCAGGGGAAATGCAAGCCGCGAGACCGTGATACAAAGAGGACGACGACGAGAGAGTAGAGTGTGTGTGTGTGTGAGAGAGAGAGAGAGAGAGAGAGAGAGAGAGAGAGAGAGAGAGAGCGCAACGCGGAAAGCGGAAGAGAGATAGAGGACAAAAGGGCCGACCGATGACATGGTATCCTCGTGCGACGAGGCGAAGCTTGAGCTGGTGCCTGTTAAGAAGGGAAAGCCAGGAGGTGGTGGCAAGGAAGAATCCGTCCAATTCGTCGAGCAGTTCGTTAAGGATGTCGTCGACTTTAGCTCACAGTACGGCAGTAACATCAGCATCTCTTATACTGCCTACAACATTGCTGGCAATCCCAGTAAGTTCCCGGACTACGGGGACTTTCCACAAGCTTTTGTCATGGTAATCGGGAACATTTATTTATTTATATAGTTTTCTATAGACTGCGGGAGTGCAGTACTGATTATACGGGAAGTCAGTTTGCGTTTCTTGTTGAGGTCAATGCAGAGAGACCATTGCAGTTTCAAAACGTTACAAAAATAAATTTGCAATAAAATGTTGAAAGTGATAGTGAGATACTTAAACGAGTTACATTACTTGCAAGACATTTACAAAACTCATTTAAGCTATTGTACATACTTGCTCGGATTTTTCATTATAACTTATCACAGTAGCAATTAAAAAAACATTGTAATAGTTGTATAAAAAATATTAACATATTATCATAATTTTTGTAGTATTTTGATAAATTGTACTTCATGGAACATGACAATAATTCAGGCATTTAATAATTTTTATACACTCTATTATTAAAGAATTTTTTTCTTTATTAATAAAAATAAAATTGAAACTTATAATATTTTTGAATACTACATATATTATAAAATAACGGTGACAAAATTTAAATAGACTATAAAAATAATATTTAATTTAAATAACTTATATAGATTGTTTGTGCATTGCAGAGAACATACGGCAGATGGTGGGATGAAGCCCCTTCAAAATCTTTGGATTATATGCCTCAAAACAATGATTCTATAGTTAGCCATGATTATATAGGTAAGTCTATCTATACAAAGAATTTTTTAATACAAATTTGTTGTTTTTACAGCTCTTACAACTACATATAGTATAACATTAATCATTGCTAACAGATTAATTATCTATCAATCAAACTGCCATCTATTTGCTCTTTGTTTACTTTTTTTACATATCTTTGAAATGGACTGAAACATATAAATTTGGTATTTTTCTTAATAATCACATTTTTTAAAAAAAATAATTATGTATAAAAACCATTAAAAATGTTTTTATATAAAAGTTATGATATAAAAGTAATGATAAATTCTTTTACAGATTTAGAGTATCACAAGGAAGTGTATCCAGTAAGAATATCAATTTATGAAACTTACAATCCAGGCAGTGTTGTTGCAATTTGGGCTCGAGATGAAACTGGTCAGTGGCTGCGACTGTGGGATGGTCCCCCACAAGTTGTCCCTCATAAGCCACGAATATTTTCACCACCTTTGCAACCGTGTAACTTCAAAACAAAGACATTAAGATTAGAATTTAATCATAGTTTACTACATTATTATACTGAACTCGATGCTGTGCTACTCATTGGAACATCAGAACTGATTGTACCTAATGTGGGATTTCAAACGCTAAGTTTAAGTAGTTTATTAAAAGAATTAGGAGGAACAGGATACAATAATGAAGATTGTTATAATTTAACTCCAGATTATTTGAAAGTGAATCAAGATTTAAAAACATTGAAAAGGACATTACACAAACATTGTGTTCTATATAAAAGGTATTCATTTAATGATTAATTCATTGATTTTAATTAGGATAACTAGTATCATATTATTAAAAATTTGTTAAAGATTAAATAAATGCTTTTAAAAAAATGCTAGAAAATGCATTTTTAATAAATTAAATGGATATTTAAATCTTATTCCATATTTTATATAAATTTCAAAACTTATTCTTTTAAAAATGTAATTTATTTCAATACTATATTTATATACTTTAAAAAGGAATTATAGCTTTTAAAATATTACAATTATAGTTTTTAATTGCTCAATTTTTTTCAGTAAATATGTAGAAAAAGTTCCTAAAGCAAAGCTGGCAGCTAAAAAATTAAGCTTGCACTGTCATTACATTCCACCAATTGAAGAAGCATTTAATAGTTTGCAAAAATTTTTGCAAGAAGACTTTCCAAAACTTATAAAAGATATAAATCTATCATCTTCAGTAGCTTTAACAGAATCAGAGTCAGAAATTCATATTAATAATGTAACACACAACACATGTGGAAGTTTTTCAATTCTACCTGTAAGTATTATTGTATATTTGTTAATTATGTTAAACTTATTTTTATTAAATTATTTATTTAAGAAACTCTTTAAAATTTACAATTTTTTAGACTACTAGTTGTTTGAAAATAAAATAATTGAAACTAATTTAATATAAACTTAGTTTAAATTTAAGTTTCATTGACATTCTTCTTAATCTTTCAGGATGAAACTGTATTAAAAATTTTTAAAAATTTAGACTTAAAGTCTCTGAGTCGTTGTAGTCAAGTTAATCGACACTTCAACAATATTGCCCGTGATGCTCTTTTATATACAAGTCTCAACCTCAAACCTTATTGGCATTGCATAAATACAACTGTTTTAAATAGTTTCATCTCAAAATGTCAATATTTGCAGCGATTAGATCTTTCTTGGTGTGGAAATTATGAAAATATAAAGTCAGAAGATTTTATTGTTTTTTTACAAAATTGTGGAAGTTCATTAACGCATTTAAGATTAAATTGTTGCCGTTTTGTAAATGATGCCGTTATTCAAGAAATTTCAAAAATATGTCGGAATTTAAAAGGTATAAAGTTAATGAAATCCATCTTATTTATTGATACTTACTAATAAATTCTTATAACATGTAATTTAATTTTAGAATTATGCTTGCGAAACTGCACAGCCATAAATAGTAATGGTTTTGCATCATTAAAAAATTTAGAAAATCTTGAAAGACTTGAATTATATAGAACCTTGATTGAAACGGACATCTTATGCTCGATTCTTAGGAAAAATTTACATATTCGACATTTAAATTTAGCTAGTATGCATGACCGACTGAATATGGACGATATTGCTGAAGAAATATCCATTTCTTGTAAAAACTTGGAGAGCATTGATTTTTGGAAAGCCCAAACACTTACGGTTCGTGGTATAAGAGCCCTAACAAATTGCTCTAATCTCAAAGAAATCGATTTTGGATGGTGGTTAGTATTAATTTATTAATTCTAATCACAATAAGTATTAAAAATATTAACAAGCATAAAATTTAATATAAAAAAAGCTTTTATTTAAATATATCTTGTTGAATTTTATATAATTAAATTTAATTTATTCTTATTTCACAACATTATTAAGGTATACATATATTATTATTTTGTAGCAGTGGAATTGGAACACTTGGAGACTCTTTAAGGGTACTATTAAGTTCATGCAGAAACCTGGAAAAAGTTTTTTTAACATCATTTCGGGGTTTAACAGATCGGGATCTCGTACCACTATTTTTTTGTCGAAATTTACAGCAACTAGACTTACTTGGAGCCCGTTCTCTCAGTCCCGAATTCTGTATAAGTTTACTTTCTTGTCTTCGACTACGTATGATAGATTTGAGTTTTTGTGAAGGAATAAGTGATGCTAAAATTCTCGAGTGGCGTCAACTTTATCCTCATGTATCAATAAAAAGAAGTTCTCAAGTATATTTATAAAAATTAAAAGGTTCAAAATATTTTTAATTGTGGTACATTAAATTGATGGAACAATTAAAGTATTTAAGTGATTATGGTAAATTATTATAATTTACTATTATTGCTCTTATTAAATTAACATCAAATTACTCGAGGCTATAAATAATTTTTCAAGAAACTGAGCAATGTGCTTTTTAAGACTGCAGCTAGATTAAGGTGCAACTACTTTTATACTATGTTAATTAAGTTAAATTAAGTATTCAAGTGTCATAGATCCATTAAATTTCTTGATGTATTTATTAATATATATACATTTTCTCCTGTATTCAGGAGAAAACCGTGACTTTTATACAAATTTTTTATACAATTTAAGGAACTATTATAATTATTTCTTTTGTACACATTACATGTAATTTGTAAAATTATATGTCATTTTCAGCAAATCTAAAGCACTATTCCTTACTCCAACGTTCACGAAGTTTTGCCCGTGCAGCATAACTAAAATCACTTACTTCAGTAGTGTCCACGGTAAGATTCAACTTTTTTTTGTAGCGTACTTTATCAGCAGTATGTTCATACTGTTCACTCTCTTTTTTGTCATAATCATCACCATCAGTTTTTCCATATCGCTCATGCAGCAATTGTTTACCAAAACGTATTTCACGTCTTATATTCCTTTCTAATAATTCTTCTTGAACACTCTGCAGTTTTCTTCTTGGAACATGATTCAAAGCCACAGACCAATCATAACATTGTACATCCGCGAGTATACCGAAAACATGATTAAGAGCTAAGTTTTTATTCGATCCTGCTCCAAATTTCTGATAACTGTCCAAAGGTAATTTAGCCATATAAATGTTTTCTTCCTTTGCTTTTGCCATTGAAAGTGGTTTGTGATAACTCTATATAAAGTAATAAAGACGTTACTTTATTTCAAGAAATAACACTTGTAAAACCATTTTCATATTTAATTAAGTTTAATTTAGTTAAAAAATAATTCTTATTTAGATTTGACATTTAAAATAGAATTTTTTTCAGCTCAGTGTGCAAAATGCAACTTTTCATGCTTGTTGAAGTTAATTCGAACACTTGACACTGAGTTGGAAAAAAATAGTAAATATACGATACGCGTGCGCGTAGGTGACCCTTAATCACGTGCTTTTGCCACTCTTGCTTCGCTCAGGCAACAAACTGTAACATGTGTGAATCACCTACTTTCCGCACTTATATCATAATGTAATACAAGATTTTGATTTAAAATTTTTTTAAACTATTTTTGAATTAAAAATATTCTAAAGGTCAAAAAAATTGTGCTTAAAATGTAAAATTTAAATAATGTATGTAAAGGTAACACAGTTTTTACAGTCATAATTAAGATTTTTACCTTATCAACAAGTGCTCCAATTATATAGATTGAGTTAGGATCGAACGTTTTCATCACAGTGGTACTATTAGGTGATAAATAAACTAATTGAGATTTATCAAAGACTTCTAAGTATGATTTTGGTGTGATGGTCATTGGAAAATCTTTATCTAATATGTTTGGAATTCTTCTATACAGGTTGTTCATAAGAGGACCAGTGAAATTAACATTACACAAATAAATATGAAATGGGAAATTATGTGTTCGGTTTAGAGAATAAGATTCTAGTATCTGCTTAGCACAACTTTTAATTTCCATGGAACTCATATAATGTTCATAAGAGCAGTCAAAGACAATTTTATTACCATACATTATTGCCTTTAAAGAATTCCAATTATAATATTGATTCATTGTTGTATCTGTTATACGTCTTAAAAAAAAATTACGTCCAATTCCATATACTATACTACCATCATCATCAAAGATACCTCTTTTTATATCCCTCTCCTCGTATAGTAAGTTGTTTTCTATTTGTATTTCTTTACGTTTTTCTATTTTCTTTTCAATTACAAATAGATAATCTAAGTACCTCCTATAAAAATAAACAGTAAATAAGTACAACTACAATATGTAAACTAACTAAATAAATCTTATCAAACTAATAAAAAAAATGAATGAAGTAAAATATTTACTTTCGTTGAATTCTAGACGTCAATCTAAGGAGTTCTATCCAATGCTTTGGTCTTAACACTGCAGGGACTCGTTGATCTTCCTGCCTCATAACACTAATTTCTAGCTCCAAAACTTTTTGCAATTTCGCTATTTCTGGATCCATTGCTAACATGTGATCCATTTCTTTTTGTGCAAGTGCATCAATCATCTGTTTTCTTTCTAACGGATCTTTTATTGCTGGAAAAAGATTCCTACCATTTTCGATACTTGGAATATAATCTGTACAATAATAATGACTACTGCAAGGCATCACTTTTTGACCTGCTGAAGTTAAATTAATAAAATCTGAACTTGCTTTTTTTAAAGATTTTCGTCCCTTTAACTTTATTGGTATATTTAAAACATTCCGTAACACTCGCGAATACATTATGTAAGTTTATTGTAAATACATAAAAATTAATGAAATATAAGTATTAATAGTCAATTCCCAAACTATTATTATTCTGTACTGGAATTGAAGGTTAGGTTTTACTTTTCAGACAGTCAAATACTTTATTATACATCTTCAGATTTAATATTACTACTCCCGACTACGATCTATAGGGCTAAAATACAAATTTTCTTCTGTAAAGTAACTAAATTAGTTTGATAATTTCGTACTTTTTTATTTTATAAAATCCTCTGTATTTCTATTCAATGTTCACACTCGTGGCGGTGGGTCCAAGTCCAAGATCGTATAGTATAGGATTCGTAGACCGTGCAGCTATATGCCACATACCGCATAATGAATTTTTTATATATGTATATATATCTCAGGCTGTTCACTGTTCAGTGTTCAGCAGCGTTACCAAAAGTGGCATCGCCAGAGAGGGAAATTTGAAAAAAGTCAAAAAACACGAAAAAAAGTAGTCAGAAAAAAATATTTTTATACATTGATAATTTCAAATAAATTAAAAGTAATAAAGTTACTATGCCAGAATTAATTGTTTGTAATTATTTATTGGTTTAATAAAACTTCAGTAATCGGGCGGTGCCACTCGCTGCCACGTTAAATTTGGACTTATTTTCACTTAAACAGAGTAAAATAGCGTTCAGTAAAATTATAAAATAATTAAACTTTAATTTGAAAGTGAAATAATAATCATTATTGTTAAAAAAGTGATATATAAAAGTAATTGTTGTACAGCCGATCTGCATTACCCCGTGCGCGGCAGCGAGTTGTTTTTACAGTCGACTCTTCGCGAGTTCATCTGTTTACGTGTTATTACAACCGTCGTACTATTCTCACGCGGGCTCACGTACGCCGCGTGTAGCCTCATAATATTTATATTTTGTATTATCCAAATTTACTTTTGAAAATAAATTAGCGGTACTCTATATCTCTATTATAT
>UELU01102602.1:0-52534 GCA_900490025.1 Megastigmus dorsalis | reverse complement strand
GTGCAATATTTCTAATCGCTTTCTATCGACCAAAGACAAGTAAAAGTTATCAGTCTGAATCGGGATTAATCGGGTGCAATATTTTTTATCGTTTCCTATTGCTTGTATATACTAAATAAAAGTTATCAATCTGAACCGGACTAAGATTTTTTTAGATTTTTCACCCTAACCTTAAAGAGGACAGCGAGATAAAAAAATTATATCCTCTGCCACGTACCTAAGAAGTAGGGAGCAATTATGTAAATACGCTCGAGATACGAAAGAAGAAAACCAAGATCTTTTTAATAAAATTTATAATTTTTTCATATAGAAAAAGAACAATAACGATAATATTAATTGTAAAGTTATTTATTCACTATGACTTGATGTCGGAGACCAATCATGAAGATTTTTTTCTAAACTTTCATAAACATCTTCCCCATTAAAGTTTTATTCAAACAATGAAAGAGATATAATGACTTGTAAGTTTTGAAGCACCTTTTCTGTTTTCTGAAAATCAATTCTTTGAACCTTGATGGTTAAGTTGTCATGGTAACGATAATTCTTTTACGTCGCTCGTCGGACACCTAAAACTCACCTGAATGCACGGACCTATGTGGGAAGGCCTGGACGTACTTCTCTCGTAAATCGCGTACGGCGTTTCTAACGGCGGAAATCGATCTGACTACTCGAGAGCCCAACCCTTTCCTGTAGCGATTCTTTTTCTCTCACTCGCGACCGAATACAAACCGATTAAAAACGATTACCATGAAAAATCTTTTCGCCCGATTAAAATCGATTAAGCAATAATCCGACTCATACTTATTGATCCTGATTCAAAATAATCGGGAAATTTGTAATTAAAACCAATAGAGGTTTCGCAACGAGCAACCTGATACAAACCAATTAAAACCGATTACCTTAGAAAAAAATTTTGTCCGATTAAAATCGATTGAACAATAATTCAACTCAGACCGATTGCTTCCGTTTCAAACTAATCGGAAAGCACCAAATTAAATCCGATAAAAAATTTGGAATCGCGATGCCCGATACATACCGATTCAAAACGATTACAATTAATCCGGTGATTCCCGATTGATTCCTATTCCACCTTTTATTTTAATCGGGTATCCGATTGACCCGATTAAAACGTTATTCAAACCGATTGAATTCCAAAAAATTGAATCAAAATGAATCGGAATTAATCGGTCATTTTTAGCAGGGTTATCTAATGGTCAGAATATATTTTACTTTTTTTCTGCTATACTTTTAAATTAAAACAGAAACTTTCATTAAATGAAAAACAGTTAGGTCATCAAAAAAAACTTCAAATTTTGGGAAAAAATCATTATTAGTAAATTTATTTTGTTTTAATAAATCACTAGCGTCATCATACCTAAATGTACATCATTGTATACTTATGGCCACTAATAAAGAGGTCTTACAGTCTTGCCTATACAAGAGTACAATCTTAGTTCTGGTTTTACGCTTTTTGAACTTAATTAATATAATGGCATATTTGCTTTCGCTTCACTGTTACTATACATAAATTCTCTGTACACAATTCAGATAGTGTAATTATTTAATAAATCAAAGATTAAGACCAATTGCCTTAGTCTTGTTTAAATACAATTACCAACAATCATTCGACATAACAAGAGTAGGAAGAAAAAAAGTGGTAAATTAATAGTTACTTTCTATACTTTGACCAGTTATTGAACAATATGTTACTTTTTTACCTTTTTATCTCATTTTTTACTTTGTATGCAATGAAAATTCAATACTTTCACTACTCCATTATTTTAATAACAATAGTTTTTACGACTATAATTCAGTTCTAATACTAATAGAAAAAAAAAGAATAACTATCAAGAAATGAATTTATGAGAAGTTAATTCACTTCTATGATTATATAAAACCATGCCTTACTTTATAGGATGTAGATCTTCAAGAATTTTTTTAAAAATTACTTTCAATCAATTCACTATAAGAAAATTATTTCTTGGTTTCGTCATTGAAGTACTTCTCTTTGAAACCAATCACTTCAATACATAAAAAAATTAAATGTAGAATGATAAAAGGAATTTTGTGCTGCGCCTAATTTGCTTCTTTTCAACGCATTCACTGCTGCTGGTTGACATATAGCCATGTACATTCTTTGGTACAAAGTCGTTTTAAGGGCAAGAGGGATGTAACCCATCGACGTACCATCAATGACAAGTTTATCCTCAAAGCCATGAAGGATTTTCTCTCATTAATTTTTGCCAAACCAAAAGATTGTCTTAAAACAGATATACATTGCAGTCATGACATAAATAAATTTCATTCTTTGTTGCTGCTGTTGAATTTCTGATTCAATAGCCATAACTCGTCGATTCAGTTTGCCTACTTGGCGTCTTAAATGTTGTACTTCCTCCCCTGGAGCTATAGAAACATCTAAGGCACCATATGCTGGTGTTTGTTCTCTAAAATTTGTTTCATAAGATCAATATTTTTTCATATAGCACTTCATGTAACTATTTTTTGTCAAACAAGAATAATTATGGAAATATCGAACAAGTAATAGTAAATTTAAATTTAATCATTTTTACAATTATATTGTTTAAGTATAAGTATATGAATCTATAGAATTTACTAATGTAAATATTACTGATAAATAAATAAATAAGCATATAATTTACCTGACATGTCTAGAAATAGTTTGTGTTTCATTGTTCAAATTATCGCGTGGCTTTGCAGGAGTCACTTCTATATCTCCAGTATTATTGTGTCTAAGATCTTCATCCACAGTAGGAAAGTAATGATTATCCAATGTCAATACTCTTGGAGGTGTCTAGAAAAACAATATTGTTTTATTAATTAACAAAAAGGGATTTTATATTATATTAATATATAAAAACTAAATGAAAAAAAATTTTATATAAAAAAATTTTATTGTTATAAATATCAATTTACTCACAATGCATCGTACAACAGGAGGGTCAGAAGGTAAAACTGAATTTTCTATAACAATTTCTCTAGGGGGTGCTTTTGTACCCATGTGTTGCTCTTGACCTACAAAGATATACATAAATTTTTAATATAATGAAATATAGAAAATGAAATAAAATCAAAATCATAACTTACCAACTACAAGAATTCGATCTGGTACATGCATTTCAAATTTCTCATTCATTATATTATTCCAAGCAGAGCCATTTGTTCCAGGAATGTCTTCATCTGTAAAGTCTCCACTGACTCTAATGCTCTTAGGTACTCTCATTCTTTTGTTTATATCCAAAGTATAGTTTGGATCAAAGAAATTATCTGCTTCACCATTAAAACGTGTTGGACTATGAGCATTAGCCATTATATTACAACTAAAATCAAAACCATAATCATAAATCTTAGGTTAACATTAGAGATCCTTAACATTAATCCAGCTGTACACAAATTAGACAAAAAATTAACAAAAAAGGAATGAGTTTCTACACTAATTTCAATTTTAAATGACATGTAACAGACAAAGTATTATAACTTTATTCCTTTTTTGCAACAGTTCATTTTCGTACAAAACTAAAAATATATACTGTTTCGTAAATAAATATAATTTTACACAAAAAAAAATCTTCATTAAATTAAGCAAAATACTTAATCAAACCTATAACTATGCAAGTTATTACGTATATCATGCAGACACGCCGAAATCACGTACTTATAAAATTTCACATCGTCGTAATCGCAAATTTATAAAGAATTTATAAATAGTTATTTACATTTACAGAAAACGCGAGTAACGAATGAAGGGCAACAAAGAAGATCGAAGTATCGAGTGATTCTTGGCACAAGTGATAGAACAACGTAATAATGTGGGCCACTCAATGTTTAACCTGTATTTCATACGAAAAACTAGAAACGAACACGGATGCAGAAAAGCAAACTAACTTTTCAGTCGATAAATGCATCGCGAATCGAAGGGAGTAAGAGAGAGAAAAGAAAAACGGCAGATGTTCGCGTACACAACAGACAAGCACCGTTTTTTTGTTCCCTTCTATACCTGCGTATACCCTCCTCCTGTCGTTACGAATGCTCCTCGTCTCCCGTTGTTTTCCTCACTTCGGATTCTGAATCCCGTCAAAAAATCAACGCATGATCAGATATGTATAAGAACCCATTAACCATAAACTATACATATGATCAGCAGAGACGGTACAGTCAATGGAAAATATCGGTATCAAAGGAACTGCCTTCAGGCTTCAACTAAGACCATTCAAAGCTACGTTAAATGGGTGTACTTCGTTAATTCAAATTTTATTATTATGTAGATTGTAGGAATAATAATGATTTTCTAGTTCCAACGACTTTACCTTGTCAATAAATATGTATCCAATTTAATTGATTTTTCATAATGAGAGGATTATATGCTATGGTCGGGAAGATTTCTACCTTACCGGTTCTTGCATTTAGTTTAAATTCTCTCCACTTCAATCATTTTTAACTTTCATTTTTTGGCGCTACGTACTAGTCTGAAAATCTGGAACACTGAAAACTGAAACTCTATATATACGACTAATACTTTAGTAGTTTTAAATTTTGATCTATTTTTACAAATCATTAATAAGAATGCACATAATTCCTTATTTTGTTAAAACAAAATTTTTTATTATAAATACAAATTTTTTTCGTATAAATATGTATGTACAATACCATCAAACTATAAAAATTTTTACACAAATTTTTAATATGTACACAGTAATCTCTAATTTATACTCTAGATTGGTTATCGACTTTTAACTATGTTCTGTTACTTTTGTAAAATTTTATCTTTTTTTAATTTTTTGATTAGAGGCACATTCTTTATATCATATAATATATATACCTGCATATTTTTCAGTTGTTTTCTTTAACAAGAAATTTACAATATTTTACAATATATAGTTCTTATAAAGGTAAGCACAGTTATTTGTAAATAGTTTTAATACCTTACAAGAGGCATTATTGCAATCTCAACTTACTGAACTAAAATCACTTTTTTTTTAATTATTCCTTGTTAAAATTTTATTATTGATAAATAAAATCATGGATTAATATCTTGGTATCTTAAATTCTGGTGCCCCATCATTACCTGTAGGTTTTCTTTTGTTCATGATTTTTTGTATTTTTTGCCACTCACGATCTAATTCAGCTTTTTCGTTCTTTTCTTTGTTAAATTTTCTGGTTCTTCTACCATCAGCCATTTTCACTCCATATTGGAATGCTGCCTTTGGTAGAGCTTCTTTGTTATTCATATAATCACTATACTCTTCTGGTGTGTCAAAATCCCAGCGGCCAATTGGACCTTTTTTATTTCCTAAATCCATTTTTGTGTAATCAACTTCATCATCCGAATCATCTATTGCATCTTGCATTTCGTCCAAACCAGGATAACACTCTGCATATCCCTCTGGTTCGGCAGCTAATTTATCAAGCAAAGCACCTTTTCTTGTATCTGAAATAACAGCAGCTTTTGCTGCGAATACCATAAAAAAAATCAATTAATACTTTTGGAAAACATGGTTTGGATATACTTGCACATTAGAGTTAGATAAGATAATTTACCTGCAGTTTGTATTCCTGATGTACTTGGCAATCGCGGGGCATTATCTTTTTCATTAACATCTGTTAATGGTTTTTCAAAGTAAGATTCTTTTTTCTTTGTCAATTTTGCTTGTGTTGTATCGCTTTTAGAAATTGTTGGTACATAATCACCAATATTACCATAAATACTGTCTTCTTGTGTTGTTCTTTGAGGAGCGAGTTCCATTTCATTAAAATCATCTAACCTAGAACGACCATCTTTAGTTTTTTTACCTTTTTTTCCATGTCTATTACCTTGTCTTAAGTAAGAAAAAATCTGAGCCAATTTATTGATAACAATGTCATTTGTTGTCAATGTTGATGTATTGTCAATTGTAGGTACATCAGCTTTACTTCTTATTAAAGTTGTAGGTATATCTACTTCTGGATTTTCATCATCTAAGTCAATAACATATGCCATTCGTCCAGGAGTAAATAGTTCATTTCGTTCTACTATTTTAGATTTCATTTCCATTATATTTTTATGTATATTACGTGCTAGTTTTGTTTTAAATAATATCTCCTCATCCTTTTTCTCAATTTTTTTCTCTTCTTTGACCTTTTCCTTAGGCTTTACAAGCTTTTCCATTTCTAGTTCCTGCTCAAATTCTTTAGCTTCAATTTCACTTCTTACCTAAACAAATACATTAAAATTTTTGTTTATTTTAAAAAATCAAATTTTGGTATAGTATAAGTACAAATATTGAAATGTTAATAAATGCATTACTTTTTGCAATAAAGCATAATCTAGACCTTTCACCAAGTGAGTATGTTCCATGTCACCACCCAAGTATTTAGATTGCTGGATCATTTGCCGCCTACGTTCAGCAGCATCCAACCCAGATTTTAAATCAGGAGCAACAGCTCGATATGCAGTAGTAGTTGACATAGGATCTTCAACTGGATCTTGAGTTGTACCATCTCTCCTCTCTCGAGCTCTATCTCTGTATTTTTCAGCCAACTCTGCCATTTTATCATCTTCTTGTTTTTTAAGCTTAGCATAATAACTCTTTCTCTTTTTTCGAATTTCAGCTTTATTACTCCCACCAATGATTGGAGTTTGTGCTGTTTTTGCACTTGCATCTCGAACAGTTCCAGGTACAGTAGAAGGAGTAGCAGATGGAACCGATGCTCTAGGTGTCATTAACAATTTACGGAAATCATCGTTGGTCATGCGAGCAGATAGTTCTTCTTCAGCCATTTTAATGCTGTGCCTAATCAATATTGGGAACAATTAAAACCATATGAACTTTGAACAGGTTCAAATAAAAAATTTCTTCTTTCATGAGCAGGAATAGGGTTACTTGGGAAATGCACATTTGCAATTAATTTCTATTTGACTTTCATCTGCAAGACTAAGATCTTTTTACTCAATATTGCAAACAACTTTTATCCTCGTCTGTATTTAGGGCTTTAACAAACTTATTATTTGTAACAAAATAAATATGAGCCATTAGGATTAGGGACGTAAGTTCAAATCAGTACCTAACCTTGTATAAACATAAAAACATAAACAATATAATAAATTTCATAAGTACCTTTTTTTTACGTATTAAGTATTGTTCAAGTTTATTTATCACTAGTAAGTAAATAATTATCAACACCGATTAGGTAATTCTAGCTAGACTAACTTATTAGGCAAGTACAAAACAACTAGAGAAGATTGTTGATACAGAAACCGATCGGGTTGGCTCTTTCTTTCGTTCCTGAGGTAACAGTGTATCAGTTTTAAGCTACGTCTGCTACGTCCTCATTGAGATGACTTCGCTATGCATTAAATTCACAGTTCAGACATGAAAAATTCAGCATTTATTCAGCAAAATAAGCCATGAATCCGTTGACTCCGTAACTGTGAGCAGACTAATCTCTGCTGTGAGCGAAAAGCGTGTTTTCTCTCTCACCTGGGAATCGCTTGAAATTTGTCGCACTATTGAGATCAACTACGACTGCTGATTGTTAATCGACCTTTTGAATGATAGATTAAAAACACCTTTTTTTCTTTTTAATAAAAAGAGCATAAAAAAATACCTTCACTTATGGTTTTTATTAAAATTTTCCATAGTTCAAGGTTAGTTTTTATTAATTTTTTTTACAAATTATGCGATATAGGTAGATTTTCATAAGAAGTGAAGATAGTCGAGAATCGATTTGATCAAGAACGATTTGTCACTTTTCTCCCGCCAAAACATACTTATACGCCAAAACCAAAATACTGCACATTGCAGTGTACGCTGTCGGTTGCTGACGTTGGAAGCATTATCAGATTTAGAGAAGAATTATTCATTTAAGTTTTTTTATTTGTATATTTTTATTTCGAACATCATGGAGGAACGTAAGTTAATGTTTTTTACTAAAATAAATTTATGTTGTATTTATTTGTTAGATATTTTATCAACTTTTCTCCAGATCGTAAATTCACATTTATACTCACTTTTTTAGTAACAATGTTTCTTTATTTTGTTTTTTATTTGTCTAAAAAATGGACATTGTTAATATTGAGTGATTGTCACATTATACACTTATGACTTAGGTACTGATATCACTATACCTTTAGTTTATTCAAAACTATTGCTTAAGTGAATTTACATCAATGGTGGATAAATGTGTAAAGTAACGCAATCCAATATTTGACAATAATTTGTTTGATTGTGTGAAAATTAATTAAAATAAAGAAGTGTTTTAATAATATTGTTTGTTTTTAGCATTAGCAACACATAGAAGTAAACGGCAGAAGACAGATAAAACGGGACGTTTGTCAGCTCTTGAAAAACTGAGACAGTTGAAAGGCAGCAAAAATAAATATAAAGTTGATGACTTAGACAACGTTTATGATGAAGTAGATGAACAAACATATAGTAAAACTGTTTTAGATCGGCAATATGATGATTGGATAGATGATGATGGTAAACGCATTTTTAAATTTCTATTTTTATTTAATAATATACAACATAGTACTTTAAATTATTTAATAACTTATAAAATTATACTCTTTCAATTTTTCCCTTTTAAATCTATTGTTCTAACTTTATTTAAATAGGATCAGGCTATGTGGAAGATGGTAGAGAGATCTTTGATGATGACCTGGATGATCAGAGTGTGCGTGAGGCAGCTAAACGCAATGAAATGAAGGGACCAAGAAAAAGAAAGCGTGAACCAGAGATTAAAAAAGCTGGAGGTAGTATCACCAGCATGTTCTCCAACATGGCTAATAAGAAGAAAGTTGAAGAGAAGATTAGTGATGACGATATTTTAGGAGATCTTATGTCAGAATTGAAAAATGATACAAGTACCAGTAAGCTTAAAAATACACCTAGGGGTAACAAATTTTTGTCAACACCCAAGACAAATTCTGTGTAAGCTGGCTATTTTTCTCTCATGTTTACTTGATTGTGGTTTTAATTTTTGGTTTTTTATTTACAATCAGCTCAAAAGATGACAAATTATTGGCAAAATTAGTGCAGGAAACAGTGAAGCCAAAAGTTGTGCCAAAGACTATTTTAGATGACTTGGATAATGAAGGTTTGTATGAAAAGCCAGTGCAGACATCAAACAAACCAACAATAAAGCATGTGGAAGTACTTTATGAGCCAAAAGTAGTGAAGAAAGATACAAAAGAACCAGAGAAAGTAGAATTAGAAACTGAAAATTTAGATTTTGATGATGACTTTGTGGCTGATAGCATTTTGGATAAAGAAGTCACAGTTCAAACTGCAGTTGTACATGAAACTTCAAATACTAAAAGCACAGATCAAACAGGAAATGAAGAAGACTTGAATCAATATATTGGTGATGTAAGTATTTAAATTATCATTTTAGAAAATTCAAAACTAATAAAAATTGTCTAAAGTGGACTTGACTATTTATTTTGCCCTTTAGATATCTGACATCGATTTCGGTAATGTAGAGATGGATACTAGCGTAAACCAGCAAACTTCCTCTACCATTTCGAGTACCACTAGCTGTATAACTCAGACGCTTGACAAATCGCAAATGTGGAAAGAAAAAGATGCCGATCTGCAAAACGACGATGTGTTTGCTAAAGTCTGGGAGGAGGATTTCGCAGCAATGCCAAAAGAAACGTCTTCACAACCCACCGTTGACGGGAAAACCCAATTGCCGCTACCAACGTTCACCAATGAAGCTGGTGATAAGATATTCCGCTTCTTCTGGTGGGATGCATTCGAGGATCCTTATAAACAACCAGGAGTGGTATATTTGTTTGGCAAAGTTTTTGTAAAGAGTTTGAACGAATACGTTTCCTGTAGTGTAGCAGTAAAAAATATACCAAGGAAGATTCATGTGCTACCCAGAGAATTTGTAAGTGGATTTATTCTTTAATGAAATCCAATTTTGGAAATTAAAATACCTTGTACGTAAAGTAGAATTGAAATGACTTCAAGATAATTTAAAATTAATTACAATTTTCAGATAAAAAGTGACAATGACGAAGGTAAGGAAGAAAACTCACTCGGCAATGTCTACACCGAGTTCAACAATCACTTGCGTTCCCGTGATATTCAAGAATTTCGCTGTGTTGAGGTCTCCAAGCACTATGCATTCGAGCGTGAAGGTACACCAAAGACAGGCGAATATCTTGAAGTCCAGTATCCTGCCAAGTATCCAGCCATTGATGCTAACTATTCAGGCAGAACGATCGAGGCTGTATTCGGCACGAGTGTCAATGCTCTCGAGCTTCTGTTAATTGAGAGAAATATAAAGGGACCTTGTTGGTTGGATATTAAAATGCCACTGCCCGTCAACAATCCATTCAGTTGGTGCAAAGTTCAGGTATGTATCTTCTTAGTGATATGCAAGTCACCCACTTGCACACAAAGTGCTTGACTAAAATTTGATTTACAATTTTCAAGACAAATTGTATCAAAATGGAAAATGTCTCTGTAACGACCGATCAGCAAGGTCTTCCAACAATACCACCAGTGGTAATGGCAACAATAAGCGTCCAAGTTTCTTTGGATCCCAAGCAACAGAAAAATGAGATTGTAAATGTAGGAATTCTGCTCCATCACAGATTCCAATTGGACAAAGCTCCCCCAAAACCGCCATTTGATACACACTTCTGTCGTAAGCTGATATTGTCTTTTTTAATTAAACTACATGCATTTAATTAAAACAACATTAATCATCAAAATTTTTATTTATAATATGATCAGTGGTCACGCATCCGCGAAGTACTACATGGCCGATGAAAGCACGTGACAGACTGGATAAGATCACCCAGACTAAGGTGATACGCTGCGAGACAGAGCTGGAACTGCTTGAAAAATTCCTCGATATCATTCTACACTCGGATCCTGACATTATTGTCGGCTACGACTGTGGCTTCCAGTTCGAAGTTCTCATAAGTAAGATATATGCGCTCAAAGTGAAGAATTGGAGTGCTGTTGGCAAGCTCAAACGGCTTACACCACCTTACTTCAAGGTATGTTCATTTTGCTTTTTAAGACGTGTTTGAATAAAAATGAAATATATTTTTGAGTTTTGAGAAAAATTAATCACATAAATTAATAGATGCTCTTTTTTATACTTCGTTTTTTGTTTCAGGGAAAAATTAATTTAGGGCAAATCTTCTGCGGTCGTCCGATTTGTGATATTACGACTTCAGCAAAAGAATTAAATTTAAAAGTTAGGAGTTACGACCTTACTTCACTTTGTGTAGCTGTAAGTATTACATTTCATACATTCTTACATAGGCTAGTGTTACCATTATATTACTGTGTTATGTATTACTGTGCATGATTATAAATTTTTAGCTATTGAATTTCTTTTATGACCAAATAAAAAAAAAATTTAAACTCTGCACAGGTCCTCAACAAAAAAGAATATGAGTGCAAAGAGATAAAACCAGAAGATTGTCCGAAATTCTATTCCTCAGCTGACAAACTGGAGAACTTGATCCAGTCGACAATGGTAGAAGCCTCGTACATTTTGAGCATCGTCATAGAGCTCAACATATTACCTTTGGCTCTTCAAATCACCAACATAGCAGGTAACACATTGTCACGAACGCTGTCAGCTGGACGCGCCGAGAGGAACGAGTTTCTGCTGCTCCACGCGTTCCACAACAAGGGCTACATCACCCCTGATAAGAGAGTGATGAGCAAGAAAAAGGACGGAGCGGGCGATACAACAGTGACTCAGGGTGGAAAGAAGAAGCCCGCTTACGCCGGTGGCCTGGTCCTCGAACCGAAGAAGGGATTCTACGATAAACTGATACTTCTCATGGACTTTAATTCGCTGTATCCGAGTATCATTCAGGAGTTCAATCTATGTTTTACGACTGTCCCTGGCGCGGCCTATTCGGATGTTGATGTAAGCTTGTCAATGGAATTATATATTTTGTAGTAATATTAATGGTTTTATTCAATCAATAAACTGAGTTAATTTCGATTAAAAGGAATTGACGATTCCTGAATCGACGGTTGAAGACGGGATCGTGCCTACAGAGATTCGCAAGTTGGTCGAAAGTCGTGTCGAGGTGAAGAAACTGATGAAGATGCCGAATCTCAGTCCCGAGCTCAAGATTCAGTACAACATTCGACAGTTGGCTCTCAAGCTCACTGCCAACTCGATGTACGGCTGTCTCGGCGCTACACATTGTCGTTTTTACGCCAAAGGACTCGCCGCTCTCGTTACCATGAAGGGTCGTGAAATTCTACAGAACACCAAGTCTCTTGTGGAGAAAGCCAATTATGAGGTGGATATGAATTTCTAATTTGACTATTATTTTCAAAGTCTCGGAGATTATTGATCCTTAAAATAAAAATCCTATCGCGATTTTTCCCAGGTCATTTATGGCGACACAGACTCAATCATGATAAACACGAATATCTTAGAGTACGAGCAAGTGTTTAACATCGGTAGAGAGATCAAGAAGGAAGTGAACAAAACGTATAGAAAGGTCGAGCTCGACATCGACGGAGTATTCCGATATCTTCTGCTGCTTCAAAAGAAAAAATACGCGGCGGTGACGATGTCGAAGCTGCCTTCGGGCCAGATACAGTACATAAAAGAACTGAAGGGATTAGATATTGTCAGAAGGGATTGGTGTGGACTAGCTTGCGATATTGGAAAGTAAGTTGATCAACCTATTTTGTACGCACATTCAAAATCTTTATAAATCATAATACCATATTCTTTTATTTATAGCCAAATCTTAGATCAGCTACTGAGCGATCAGTCGAGCGAGTCGCGACTCAACAAGATCTTCGAGATACTGCAGGTGGTCGGTAACAATTTGCGGGAATGCAAACTGCCCCTGTCGTCGCTCGTCATCACCAAGCAGCTGTCGAAGAATCCAAATGAATACGCGAGTGACAAGAAGCTTTCGCACGTGCTCGTCGCACTGAGGCTCAATGAGAGCGGTGGACGTATGTGGAAAGCCGGCGATACAGTTCCTTACATCATCTGTGAGGTATGTAACTCTCTTTTTATGTCTGCTTTGTTTTGTGATTAAAAAACCAAATGTGATGTGACATTTTATTTCAGGATGGTACGGATAAATCGGCACTCGAGAGAGCTTATCATATCGAGGAATTCAAAAAGAGCGACAGTCTGAAAATTGATGTTAACTATTACCTACTACACCAAATACATCCAGTTGTACTCAGGATTTGCGATCCCATCGAGGGTATTGATGACGTATTACTTGCACAATATTTAGGTAACCATTGCTTTTGCATTTTAAAAATCCGATTATAACAATTTTTCGACAGGTCTGGTTTATTAAAAGAATTTTATTTTCTTTCCATATGCATTAGGAGTGGGAGATCTTTACAAACCAAAGAAAACATATACGACAACGGAGGAGGGCGAAGTGCCTTTGAGCGTGCAAGACAATCGGTACGAGAACTGTCATCCCTTCAGGTTCATCTGTCGCAATGACAAGTGTAAAAATGAAAATGAAATCAAGACTGCTGCTACTGAATTTGTGAGTATTTAATTTTAAAAAGATAATTCTATTAGTTATATACGTACCTGAACACATTAATTGAAAAGTTTTACCCTAAACTTTATAATTATTTTTCTTTATCTATACTTAACAAGTTTTCTTCTAATAAAATGGTAAATTACGATTAGGCCGGAGTTCCTCGACCATCGCTGGCGATGTGTTCGAATCCAGACTGTGATATGCCACCGTGGAAGTATGCTTATGCCATCCAAAACAAGCTCCAATTGGACATAAGGAAATTTATAACCGATTACTATTACGGCGAAGTGGAGTGCGAAAATCCAATTTGCTCAAAGGTTATGAGGAGAATTACACTGGACACCTCTGGCACTTTTCCTAAGTGCTACAATTGCCTTGATGGCAATGTTCACAGAATAGTAAGAAATATTGTATTTCTTTTCATACCGTATACTTATAAATAGAATATTCAATTTGATAATAAACGCTTTCATTATTTTTCAGCATAAAGAAACAGAGTTATACAATCAGTTGAGTTTTTATCTACACATATTCACCTTAAACCAAACTAATTTTAAAAGTAAGAGAACCACAAGTTTCCTGAAATATATAATGGAAATTGGCATTAAATGTTTACTAGTTTATAAATCTTATGCTAAAATACAAAAAAAATCAGATTTTAATGCTTATTTCAATAATATTGCAAAATTTTCGTTATATTAAATAATGTATAATCTATTTCAGATTTGAAACTACCACGTGAACTTACAGCTGTGTACGACACATTAAAAGAGTTCGTGGAGAAACAGATACAGTGCAATGCTTACTCAGTGGTTGACCTTACGAAACTCTTCTGGCCGAATATGCAGGAGAGCGATATTGATGCACTAAGCAGGCTCGAAGACACCGTGCCAAATATCGAAGTTGAAGATCTCATTCAAGAGGAGGAAGAGGAGGAGGAGGCCGAATAGGTAATTAGAATTTTTACTTTATGAAAATGCTGCACTGAAATTATCTAATTTTTTTTTCTTCTTATTTTGTCTGGCTATTTATATTTTTGAGAAAAAAAAATTTTAGAAGTGGTTTGAATTTAGAATAAAGTTGTTTCTTCGCGTATGTATATAAAAATGTTTATATTTAAACTGTTAATATTTAATTTCTCACATGTGTCAGTTCAGTTTTTTCTAAACTATAGTTTTATTAAAACTCAATGCCGCATACTTACGAGAAAAATATTTGATTTCAGAAAGGAGTATTTTAACAAAATGATCGTTAATTATTGTAAGTTATGTAATTTAAATAAAATAGCCTAATACGTTTTATATGTAAATGACAGATATGTAGGGTAATGTTTGTAAAATAATAAAACAAGCTGATTGTGTTCGACATTTTTTATACAACTTTAAATGTAAGATACAAAATTGTAATAAACAGTCTTCTAAGAAAGATACATATTTCTTATGTATAAATGAAAAAATATGACAAAGTAAAACATAAAATTTATGCACCTTATCTATGAAATTAGTACACTGGTATACAATAATTCTTATGAGACTGGCATATAATGTTTCTTATGTAAAAACAATACATATTCTTAATATTAAGTAATTTTAATAAGGTTCTCCAGAAAAAAATGTTATATGCTAACTTATAATCTGATTATACATGAATATCTTTATATATAATTAGTTAAATGTGTAGATCCATAAAGCATGATTTATCAAAATTATATTTTGATAATAGATATACCTAAAATAACGTTTTCTTAGGAAGATTTTATGCGTATATACAGTCATATAATAAATTTTCTACGTATCACATACATTATTGTAAAAGTTTACAAAGGATAAATGCGCATAAGTATTAACTTAATTAATTTAACGAAATTATAGATGTAAAAATCCTGTATAATCAGAAGTAATATGTGTTTATAGTAAAAAAAATTTTCTGGATTCAGACTTTTGTGGTAATAGATGAGCATCTGCAGTACACATTTATGACACGTATTGCCTTATGTGTAAGAATATTACAGATTGTTTCAATAAAATCAATATATATACATAGAAGTAAAATAAAATAGTTTATTTCACATAAACTAGATTTAGCATTGAAAAATTCTGAAAAAACATTGTATTGATGATGTATACTAATGCAGTTTATAAGCATTAAGGACATATGCTAGGGTCGGAAAGATTCTTATCCGATTTTGGTATTTAACGAAATGTATAAAGATAGAGTCGTTAGAGATTAATTTATGAATGCATTTTATGGATTTCGTCAAATGCAAAAATTGGTAAGGAATTCTTCTAACCTCAATACATAATCCCCTTAACTAAAGTATAATAGCTTCTATATTACTTCAACTATCTTAAATTAGCCCATTACAAATTGTTGTTTGATTTATATTGAGTGAAATTCGTTTTAGATCTAGGTTTTAGAAGTAAAAAAATTATAATGGTTTTTATTATGCTATAAAAATATGTTATAAAGAATTTTCATACTTCTTTTTCCATTTTGCATGAAAGAATATTTCTTGTACGATACATAAACTGTTTAATATTTTAATAAATCAAAATAAAAAATGTTGTACAAAAGTATACACATGTACTATATACTCTCGAAAGTAATGAAATTTAAAAATGTTTTATTATGCTAAACTTCTAATTAATAAGTTATAAACTTGTATAGTTTCTGCACAATTCAGAAATAGTTTTTTTTTTTAAAAATAAAATTATTTCCAAAGTATAATAACTTTGAAGAGAAATATTTTGTACATTGTTATTACAGGACTACTGTTTGTCATGAATTTTGTGGAATATCTTTGATGGTGGATGCCCACAAGATTGGAAAAGAGTAAAATGTTTAGATGGGACATACAATACCTATATTTCTACTTTTTTTACATTAAGACTTTTTTATACAATTTTCATACCTTAAAAGATAGTATAAATTTCGTAGATTCACTTTGCAATTTTATTATAGACATATGAGCATTCTCCTTTTATTATATAAAGAAGTCAATTACTTAAGTTTTTTAGTTGTGTTAACTAGCCAAAGAAAATAAGTAGAGTTACAAACTTCTACATTAAGTTATTTTTCTTACAACTTAAAAAAATATATTTTAATATAACTCTTATTCGAAATAGTCCTGTCGCATCTCCACAACACTTTTGCAAGCGATGTAAGATTAAAAACTGTGTTTTAAAAATAAGCTCCATTTAGTAAAACTAAATTATTCTGTAATAGATGGTAAGATCACATAAGATGACACTTAATAGAAAATTGATCAAGGGTTTTTAAATTAAAAAAATTGATTACAAAATTTATCGTGGGAAGATCCACCATGGCTTTGATTTTTATGGTTTTACCATCTATATTTTATATGTACACACCTATATGTATCGAAAATTTTCTCATAGAAATTGCCGAAAAATATTAGCCATATAAAATCTCGTATAATAAATAGATGAAATTTTGTTAATATAATTGTAATTATATTGAGTATTGTTAAAATGAACTTATGCAGGTTTGCATAATATTAACGTAACATTTACGATTATAATTTATGAAAATAAGTACGGCCGTAATTTTTATTACAATATAATACTATATCATCAATAATAAGTGCCAAAAAATATATAATTTTTACAAAACCGTTTCATTCTTAAAAAACGGTTGAGTTTTACGTTGTAAAAGTTTTTAGCTTTAAAAGCTTTGCTAAACTAAAATCCTAGAATATAGAAAAAGGTATATACATTATATGTATACACATTTAAAAAAAAGTCATCGAATAACGCATTATAAAAAAAAATTGATAAATAAAATACATAATTCATCGTTTCAGGTAAATAATTTCTCTTATATTATATGTATAAAAGCAATCGCATGCTTATTCTCAAATGATAGTTTCGACCGACGGTATATTAAAAATTTCTCATCTGCTAAAGAAATTTTGTTCATCGGCAATTTCTATCGCGAGAAACATCGAGAAAGTGTTCAACAAATACGGAAAACCTATTCTTATCTGTGATGTATGAGATCACCCTCGGTGACATTTGATATATTGTAGAAATTGTAGGGCAAGTTGGGCGTGATAAAGGTAGACAAGGGTGCGCCTACGGTATTGAAGTAACTGGTTGTAGTATGATTTGGTCGATCGCGGAATGGCGCCTGTACCTCCGGGTTGTGACTAGTGGTCGTGTTCGTTGTTGGTACCACCTCCGATGTCTCGGTGAACGTTTGAATGGCTGTTACCGGTGTTGGCAGCGCCTGCAGAACTATAGGCTGCGTCGTCACCGTTAAGTGCGGCACCGTTTGGATTACCTGCGGTAGTTTAATAAAAGTCAAGGTATTAAATTACAATATCCATAAAAAAATATTTATTTGATATTCTTTCTGAAATATCTGAATATTCTGAATCAATCTTTACCTGAACAGTAGTAGAAGTCACATGAGTAGGTGTCATGGAATGTGGAATATTGGGTACCGGTTGCTGGGGCTGCTGAGCTTGAAGATTTCGCAAATTCTGCTGGGCCTCCTGCTGCTGCTGCTGGTTCGGCTGCATATACTTGGTATGGGAAGTGTTGATACCGTGGCGACGCTTCATATGCTTGTTATAATTTGGCCAATTAGTGAAATGGTGCTGACACTCTATGCAGCTGTAGGGGCGTTCGCCCGTGTGCTGACGTCGGTGTGTCTGGAAATGTAAATTGTGTTGTAACATTTTTTTTCAATTACATTGATTGATGAAATATAGAAATGTACTTACGGTCAATATTCCCTTAAATCGGAAGCATTTGCCACAAAATTCGCAAGAAAAAGGCATCGCGCCCGTGTGAATTCTATGATGTTCTCTCAAGGTGCCCTTCTCTCTAAACGTTCGACCGCAAACTGCACATTGATGAGGTTTGGCGCCAGTATGCACCGTCTCGTGCTTTTTCAGTTGTAACGGTGTTTTGAACCTGTTAACGAAAATCAAAGAAGTTTATAATCAAAGATTGAAGATTAAAGAATTAGTAAATGTATGCGAACTTACGCTTTAGTACATTGAGAACAATTATAAGGTTTGTCAGCGGAATGCGTTAAAAAGTGAGCTTCTAAGTTGCCTTTCTGTATAAAGCTTTTGCCACATTGATCACAAGTGAAATTCCTCACTCCGGAATGGATACGTTTGTGCGTTACCAAATTTGGCTTTGTAGAAAATCTAAGTATAGAATAAAATGTAAATAATTATATTCATTAGATTGTACAATAATTTTGATATAAAGCACTTAGATCTAATTTATTTAGTTATATTAAATAAATGAAATTAATTCTCCATAAAAGCAGTTATTAATCTTTTACCTTTTATCACATTGATCACAAGGAAATCTATTTTTCATGTTTTCTGGCAAGTGACACCGACTATGAATGTACAAGGCGCTCTGTTGTCTAAAGGATTTACCACAGGTTTGACAGACATGTGGTCTCTCTTCACTATGAATGGCCTTGTGCGTGTCCAAAACCTTTTTGTGAACAAATGTCTTCCCACATTCATCACAACTACATTAAAAATATGAATATGAAATCAGTGTAATGTAATGCGCACAAAACTATTTTTTTCAAGCCCTTACCTAAATTTCGTTTTGGTCTTATGTCTTTTGACATGAGTAAGAAAGCCGTAATATTTTTCATAAACTTTACAACATTGTACACACATGTACTTGGCCTTTTGATTATGAATAGTTTCATGATGCTCTTCAAGAGTTTCTAAGCTAGGTAATTTATCATTGCAATCTGTACATAACCAAGGATATCTGTCCAATTTTTCACCCTTCCTTCTTCCTCCCTTTGGAGATTTTTCTGTACTATTTTTTTTGCCTGAAAGAACAATCATTTCCATATCGGACTCTGTACCTGTAAAATTTAGTCATTTAAAATTATATTCTTCCTTCTCAAATAAATTAATAAAAATAAAATTACCAGGTAACAAAAGTTCTCACCTGTCATATAATTCTCTGGAATTTTTACATTAGATTTCCCATCCTCCTCATCGCCTTCAGTTTTATTTAGACTATCTGCCAATAAATCTTGCAACTCTGAATCATTAATTTTCAGTGAACTATTTTTTCTTCTAACTTTTTTCCTATTGATTTGCTTAGGTAAGATTTTCTTTGAGTCAATTTGGCAGTTCTCTGCTTTAACTTCCGCTGGACTTGCTTGAGATTCAAGCTTTTCTGTAGGATCATTACTGTCATCAAAATATTTGTCATCGACACCGCCACCTGGGCAATGTATGAAATTTTCTTCCTTGAGAGAGTTTTCTGCTTTTTCTACATAGTCAGAATCTTGCTCCGCAACAATTACTGGCACGCTCTGAAGAATCTCTGACTGAGCTTTTACCTTTGGCTCTATTAACATACGACGCAGTGAACATTGTGCCTGATTTGTTTTTTCGTAGAATTCGTTGCACTGGTTTAACAATACACAGCAGTCGATGCATACAAATAATGGTAACCAATCACTTATGAATACCTGTAACAAAAATGTTTGAAAATTAAAATCAGTTTTTATCAAATTTAGAACAAATAGACCTGTAAGGTTTTTAATTAACAATTTGAATGAGTAAAAAACCAATTTAGTTCACACCGAATCACTGCCTGTGCAAGTTGTGTTCGCTCAGACCACTTAATTAAAAAATTTGTGTTACTCGAAGCCACACTAGATCAAGCATAATTGAAACAACGAAAAAAAAAGACGAGAGAGCTATAGATAAGAAAACACTAGCCTGTATCTGTAAGCACTTGGCGATCTTAGCCTCGATAGAAAGCCTCTGGCCCTCGGTCTCGTAGATGCCTATGAAGCCCTCCTTCGTTTCGGCGCATAGTCTGCAGAGCTGTTGCTGTTGCCGTCGCTTCTCCTCCGCCGTCATGCCTCCACTTTTTATCGCTCCTTTTTCGTTTTTTTTTTTTTTTTTATTATGCGCTCGTCTCTCTTGTTCTCTCTCTCTTTCTCTCCCACGGTTTTATCACAAATTCCCCGAACTGCCAGTGATTAACGGGTCCATTCGTCACTACCAAGATGCTGATATATGGATCCCGGGTCGGTCTTTCGTAAACAAGGAAATTAGGGCCAAGAAGCCAGTCGCCGGCCCGAGGGCGGACATTATTATTCTTATTACTGTTGCTATCGGTTCCGTTGCCCCGTTCCGCTGTATATTTTCCTTGATTGATTTCAAACGCCTGGCTTGTTGTCCGGTACGCAGCTCCGAAACTCTATTGTTATGCGGGCATGTTTTATTTATTTTTCAGGCGCGTGTGCGGCGTGCGCGACGCTGAGCGTGGGAACGGAGCCGATAGTAATCGCGCACTCGCTTATACGCTGCTCTCTCCTTCTTTCTCTTCCTTTTCGTGAGCTCTTTTTTTTCTTGCGCTTCTTATTTTGATGCGATGGAGCGTCGGCTCAGTCGGCTGTGATTTGGAAGGAGTTCAATTCAGTTTTCTACAGTGTGCATTTATTGGATGCATGTGTGTATATGCGCGATTCGCGAAGTATTTTAATACACTGATACGTTAAGGGTGCGTTTGCATTTGAATAATGCACTCGTCAACCGATCGTGCAGTACTGCATTTCGTTTCGCAACTTGTTGGATTGGAGAGGGCAATAGCTTGTTATATATAATTATACTTACCTGCGATTTAAAGTGCAACAGCATTTAAATTGAACATTACAACAAAATTTACTATATTTTTGACATTTTAACATATGATAATATATTCTTTTTTCTCGTTAATATATGAATATGAATTCAGATAAAAAAAGATAAAAATTTACATTTTAAATTATGTTAGAAATTACGTTCTTATTTAAATTTACGTATAGAAATTCTATACGTTCTTCAGAGAATCTATGCTATTAAAATAGTGTCCTAAATTGTCAATAAAAATCTAAATTGTCAATCGAAAATTCGAAATAGCCATAGGTACCTATATAGTCTGTTGGGAAACTATACAGAATTATAAGTGCATGCAATTATTCACCTAAATTTATTTGTTCATTTAATAATTTTTTAAATTTATTATAAAAGATAATAAAAAAAATTAATAAATAATTAATTTATTTATTTAGTAAATTTTTTTTTACTGTAGATTTTTTGTTAGGTGCACTAGCAATTGAAAGAGGATAAAAATGTTTTTGATTTTTCATCATTCGAATTTGATTTCACGAGGTCGCACAGCTCTCACAGCTGATGCACCGGATGCACCGCGTATATCCGCGATATATATGCGCGCGCATTCCCGGTTTTGAAAATAATAGAACTGTAAACATAACCTACACGGTAGTCGTACAATTTTTGTACACATGTATTTGTAAAATATTTGTAATATTTAGTTATATTTATTATTGTTAATATAATGCCACCGAAAAAAGCTGCTGCTGGTGGTGGTGCTAAGGCTGGAAAATCGAAAGGTGGCGGAGACGATGGAGATAAAGGAAAAGGCGAAAAGAAAGGAGGAACTTCTGTGAAGGTTTTATAATGCAACCTAAATGTTTTTATTGTATTAAAATGTAAAAGTTAATGTTATAATTAGTTTTAATCTTTCAGGTTCGACATATACTTTGTGAAAAACAATCTAAAATTTTAGAAGCTATGGAGAAATTAAAAGCTGGGCAGAAATTTAACGAAATCGCAGCAACTTACAGTGAAGATAAAGCAAGATCTGGGGTAAGCGTTCATATTAGTTTCATTCGATAAGTAACAAAGATCTATTCACCAAAGGTTTAACGTTAATCATTAACTCGACACAGTATCTTTTTTGAAGCAATTCAATAAGCCGATATTTTTTTATACAGGGTGATCTTGGATGGATGACAAGAGGTTCGATGGTTGGTCCGTTTCAAGAAGCAGCATTCGCATTACCCATATCTAGTCTAGGCAACCCTGTATACACAGATCCACCGGTGAAAACGAAATTCGGCTATCACATTATCATGGTGGAGGGTAAAAAGTGAATAAGTCGGTACGAGCACATAATTTTTAATCAATTTTGTTTAATAAAGATTTTACTTGTACAAAAAAAGCAAAAACATCTTCATCTTGTACAATCGATGATTCGCGTGTAACATATATTTTCATGGGATTACAAATATACAAAAATAGATTAGTTCAACACACATTCAACATAAATATTCCATTTAATCTCGATTATTGTCGCTCTACTAAAGACTAAGGAAGGGAAGTAATTGTCAACGTGTAAATAAATAATTGTCAGTCGCTGCTCACGTCTATGGCGCTTATATCGTTAAAGAGTCGTGCCTCGAAAAACTAAGGCAGATGACCGGCTAGATAATTGCGGCAAACACAGCAGCCGCAACCTCGACAGATCTCCTTTATCGATCATCTAGTTTTATCCAGATATAGGAGAACGCATACGCTGCCGGCAAACTAGATGCCGGAGAAAATCCTAAATAACGCGAGTAATGTCGTCGTGGGATTTAGACTCGGATGTTGGGATTGGTGAATCGTACGTATTTGAGGAGTGAGTCGTTCTCCTCGCACACCCAGGGCTTCTTGTGGTGGCAGGCGACGTCGTGCCAGTTGACGCCGTCGTTGTAGAACTGGTTGAGCACCGCCAGACAGTTCTCGGGCGCTCCGCCTTGAATGGCCTCGCGGTTGTCGGGCTGTGGCTTGCCGATGCTGAGGACAAGAATATATCGGTTTTGTTTTGAAATTTACAACATTGGGATCGTTGTAAGCTCGATTAAAGAGAGCTTGTGCAGACGCTTACCCTCCATTCTCGGACCAGTCGTTCTGGCTTCGGTCGGTGGTGGGCGCGAGTTTCTGGAGCTCGGCAGTCCAGAACCATCCGTTGACCTGGAGGGGCTGAAGATCGGGCCTGTCGCAGCCCTTGAAGTCGCAGAGACGTCCAGAGGTCCAGATGTACTTGACTTTGTCTATAAACAAAACGCAAAGTCAATCGCTTGGCTTAACCACTTTCTCCGCTTTCACATTCTTCTCTATATACTCTACTATTATAATACAATGTGTCAAACATTCAAATGTCACTCGTACTTCTGAGTCCTATAAGATCGCGGATGTGCAGCACAAGTGCACATCGCGCAAGATCATAGGAATGCCTAACGACTTTCACTCAGCGAATTTCGCTTTCGTTAAAAAGAGGATCCGATATGTTGTAATTACTTTGTACGAGGCGGCTCTTGATGAACTCGTTCTCGGCCGATGTCTCGAGCGACACGAGATCCATGCATCGCTGTCGGCAGAAGTTTCTTCCGGTCAGCCAGTCGACTTCTTGGCCAGAGGTTCGTGGATCGGCCCACGAGTAGTAGTAGCCCTTGCCGTTGAAACGCTCGTGAATCGTTCCTGAAAGCACAAAAATATTATCCTTCTTTAATGGTATATCTATAGTAATTTTGCTGAAATTTCTTAATTATTCCTAATATAACTATATTGCTTAATTCTCTATATACTATTCTGTAATAATGTCTTTTTTTTAACAGAGATTGCTACAGTTACGCGAAATTTGACATAAATCGGTAAATATATTTAACTTTTTCGGAGGAAATTTTTCAATTTAAAAAAGAATGACCTGTGTATACCTGTTCGAAATACCCTGTCCATATAACTTGACCTAATTCTGCCTAATATTGTACAAGTTTATCAAAAATTGATATTAAAAGTGTCACAAACTTAAAACGACGTCATCGATCACGTACTATCTATAAAATATAGTCTATGACTAGCGTTTTGTATCAGTAATCCAAAAAGTTTAAGCCTTAGCTGATTTCAATTTGAATCTATCCGTCGTACATAAATTATCAGTTGGCTACTCGACAATCCTCACTTACAGAGTCGAGTGTATATACGGGTAAAAGTGAAGACACGAGCGACTTTAATGGCACCGAGGCGATAAAAACTTTCTTTCGCTCGTAAGCGCGCGCCATTATTTATATGCACCTTCTTTTTTTTATAAATTCCGTTAAACTCGGAATGAAAAAGGAAGAAAAAAAAGGAAGAAGGGAAAAGCAATCGTCATTCCCGTTGTTTCATTACATGGGAAAGTTGAGAAACTGCGTCGTTAAAGTATACGAAGCGTCGACGGATGCTGCGCGCGTTGAGTTGTATAGATACGCCGCGAGTGATCGATGGAGTCGGTGAAATTTTCCCGCTATTCCCATTGTCTATGGACGAGACTATTAGAGATCGCGGTTACTTGAATTGTTTGTTTATTCTTCATTGAAGAATTTCATATTGTCGGATTAGCATAAAATGTTAATTCTTATACACTGTAAGTATAACAATGAATGTTTAAGTTTCTGTTTTGAAAAGAGGAGAATCACTGCTAAGTAATATTCTAATGAAATAAATCACAGCAAAAACCGTTTCTTAAACGTCGTAGGTATACAGAAATGTATGAAAAGTAGAGATCAACGACATACCCTTATTTATGCACTTTATTTTTACAATAACAACATACATTTAAGTTCACTTTCGCTTTTCGAAATATATTACCTTTGAGTTTGAGGACGTTTACAATTACAAAGGTATAAGTAAAATTCAACTGCCCTTCAAGACCGAAAATACTCTAATTACAGCGTACAAAAAAAAAGAACCGTGCGGTCTGGTAGAGACACGAAAAATTCGCGCACACGCATCAGCAGCAGCAGTAGATCCATTCATCTGTTCACTTTTACCGGGCGGTCGAAGCCCCGTTAAAGTTCCAATGCTCAACATTATATATATGCACCAGGCGAGCGATCTCGAGCGCAAATGTATACAAAGAGCGAGAAGGTGAAGATAAAAAGGGCCGTAAAAAGGCGTCTCGTGACACACTTCCGGCGACTCCCGACGACATGCCCCCCCATACACGAAACCGTATACATATAATATATATCTCCACTTTCGCTTGGCGGCTTTGCTTCGGGGAAATCGGTTGAGCTGCAGCCACGCACACACACGACCCCTTTGAATAAATGCCGAGATTTGCCGCTGACCTACAGAGAGAGAGAGAGAGAGAGAGAGAGAGAGACGCTGCCAAGCCGAAGAGGATAGAAATTTTGTTTGCTCGACGGCGGCAGGTTCCCGTGGAATTCGTATGGGGATAAGCCCCGGAAAAACGATCGTTTTCTCTTTTATACACGCCTTGGAAATTCTATTGAGGTGTGTGGATCCTCGATTCCAACATAATATGAATCTTGGTTTCCATTGGGATTTCTCGTTTGCTCGTGTATATATCAGGAATGAAGTAGCCGAGATCAAATTCGGATTTATACACTTTAGGTGTACAAGTGTAGTTCGGTTACACCAATTATTCTATACCCGATAAAAAAATGTTTGAAACTCGAGCTATATAAACTCGGTATGCATTATTTATGCGAAAGAAAACGAAGCAAGCGCGTATCGTTGAAATGCACTTTTTCCATCAACGACGAGGTACCGTCATCACGGCAAAACAAATAACCCGAATCCTGAAAGCTCGCGCAGATGTGTATATAAGTACGGGAAGGTGTGTTACAAACCGGCTGATCGTTACGCTGCCAACTTACGTCGCTAATCGGGGAAACAAATATTGCGCGACCGACGCGACTTTATTGCCTTGCCGCACTCGACTTCATCTACTGCAGTTGAGTATAGGCATACTAGGATTATGATTATTGTGTTTGTTTTGCCGTTTGGGGACTAATCTCTGCAAATATCGATTGCGTCTTGTATTAAGGAACAGACGAATCGCTGCGTTGTATACCAATAACATTGTCTCGCATATTCCACACAATCTAAGGGGAAGCGTATCTACACACACACACGCGCGCGCGTATACATTACGAGGCGATGAAAGCTTATCAATTGGAATGCAGGAGGTGTCGGAAATTCTTTTGTCCCCGAGGACATCGTGAAAGTGCCGACTTACTTCTCTTTTTCTCTCTCTTCTTGGTCGTCGTTGTTGTCGCCGATGCACGGCGTGTTTACACGCGCGCCGTACCGAAAGGAGGAGAAAGGGGCAAAAGGAAAAGTTGGCGCTCATATCCTACGTACGTCGAATGGTAATCGCCGACTAACGATATTACCCGCGCGTCTAAGCACTGCTGTTCTTTCTTTTTCATTTTTTTTTCATTCGTCCAGCCAAGCATTGTCTGGAACAATGGCTCGCCGACTGCTATACTATCTTTTTTTTCTCGTATTTGTTAAACGTTCTTTAGTTGATTCTTTCCTATCGTGAATATATTTTTTAAATCCTTGAATCTCCCATTCCATATCAAACAAAATTAGCTCGAGAACAAACAGCACACACATATATATATATATACTGACTGGCACATCGGAATATCCGCAATTCGATGAACGAAAAATCGAAAGTGTGCAAAAGGGCGCGCTAAAACCGCGTAACGGCATGAGTCGAGAGACCGCAACCGATATATATATATAAGACGCGTCATTGGCCGCGCACTACACGCTTTCTATACCGCGCCATATACAAACATCTATTGGGCCGATGGAGCGCGAACAGGTGAATTTTAATACGAGAAAGTGTCGCGCGCGTGCGTGTGCGATTGACCTGCGTGTCTCTGTTCAAAAGGTGTATACACCGTCGCGTGCAATCTTGAGACGCGCTTCCGGGACTCTGCGCGCTTGTGTGCGTGTGTGACCGATTATACCGATCGACTTGTGCATGGATATGTCGGGAAATCGTGGTTTGTTGAAAGTGACAATTTCGGGGAACAGGTGAATTCTACTGGGAATTCTGTACGGAAAATTGTGCAATACGTATATATATATATATTTAACGAGGAAAATTAAGACATTATCGCGCGAGGGAAAAGTGTATATTATATATATACGTATAATTCAGTGGGATGCGTAACTTTGTGTTCCGGAAAGAGATCCGAGTCGCGTATATCGTGTCCTCGTTAAAGCGGAAAAAAATCGTATCTCCCCGTGAGAAAATGTGACATCGGATTTTCTTGTCTTTCTCGGTTTGTACAACCTTTTCAAAAGACGCGCGGGAATCGCTCGAACAATGAACTCGTTATGGACTGATATGAGTGCAAAAGTTAATATTTTGCAATAAATATGAAAAAAGTCGCAAATACGAATACAATGATCTAGATTTAAAATATTTTTCTAAAAGTCACGACTGGTGCCGTCAAGTATGGTACAAGACGTAACTGTATCGATAAATCCTCTTAGTAAAAGCCATGTAGGAAACTTACTTTGAGCACAAGCGGCGGGAATCGGCGGTTCCAGGATTCTGCCTCCGGGCTGCTGAGCCGTCGCCACCGCGACGTAAATTACACCCACAATCAGGAAGCGCAACATAGCGATATTCTTTCTCGTTCTTTTCTTTACCTGCAAATACCAAATGATTCGTTGAGTTTCGAGGCTAAATGCAAATACTGGAATTTTGACAATAACACGCGCTACTTATATTCAATCGGTTAAAGTGTAATATATAAGCGCGTCGATTCGTTGTATATCATTATGGGATTTATGGATGGCTCGATTAGATCTTTAGCCATGTTCGCGCGTGTAAATTGTTTTCCATTATATTTATTACGTATATAATTAAGCATCGATTGCTGATACGTCGAGAGAACAGGATTTTGCGTGGATGAATAATCAGCGATCAAACTATTTAGCGATTTTCATTAAAATCACATTTGAAACTTAAATGAAAAAAGTCATACCTTTACAATCTATTCAATTTCAAACTTTCAAAGCTTGTACCGTTCGATTACCCTCAATCTCAACAGATCGCCTATAAAGAGTCAAATTTAAATAATGTTTCATAATTCAAACTTATCTCGATTTCGAGACAAAAGAAATGTACTCGAGTCTTCGATATAAATCCATCCACGCTGCGATCGCTCGTGAAAAGATCGCGGGGATCAATGAAGTAGAGCCCTCTGGCATTAATTAAACGCCTTTTAAACGGCGATCGCGGTTTTCGTTTGGAACCGGTATATCTATGCCTGCCTCGAGTGCTTCTTAGTCTCTTACACGCCCGAGAGATACTTTATACAATCGTTAGAGAACTAGAATCGCTAAATTTCTTTTTTTTTTCCTTTTTGAATAATCACCATGTGGTTGATGCTCTTCTAAGAATTATTATTTAATGGACAAGAGTGGTTTATTTTTAGAGCTTCGAATGATTTATCTAATGCTTGTTAAGAAGATTGCTAAACACGCGGTAAGTAGTTGGATATTCGGGATAAGAGTTCTTTTTTCTCTTTTGGACGACGAAGAAATCATTTCGGTTTGGTGGTTCGATCGACGGCTTCGCGGCGTGTATCTACGAAAGTTTGCTAGTGTTTTAATGGCCGTTTGAGATCGTAACGCAAATAGTTTATGGACTAAAGTGTTGGAATTTGATTAGTTATAACCGCTATGGCTAGTTATAAAATGTTAAGAATGTGTAAATTTATTTTTTGCGCAGCTAATAAATGTCAAAGTTGATCGTAAAATAAAATTTTTCATCTCATTTAACAGTTATATGACAATTAATACAATGAGAATAAATTGTTACTTTTATGAAATCTTTTTTTACTTCTACACTCAAAATGTTAACGAGTACCCTTATAATCACGAGTATGCCTTTTAACAAGTGAAAAGTCACAATGATAAGTATAATGTTTATTAAAGAAAGCTTTGTATACGTAAAAACTGAAAAAATCACTGTCGAAAAATTTATTACTACGATAAATCTAAATTAGAATCTATCATCACAAACTTAATTAAGAGGATGTTCTATATAGTCGGAAAGAATACCTTACCAATTCTTGCATTGAATGAAATATATAATTCCATCCACAATTCACAGAAATTTCTATCGTCGAAAATTCCGTTCATAATTTTTAACAATTTTTTAATAAGGATCCAAAATTTTTTAAGACAAAAATCTCATGAAACTTGAACTACATAATAAATACATCGTTACCGAGATGCTGACAGAGAGTTTTTTTTCCAAAAATTTATCTTTATCTTTATCTTTATCTATAATTTCGTTAAATGCAAGAACCGGTAAGGTATCTTTCCAACTACAGCACATCCTCTTAAGTATAATATCACCCATCTATACAGCTTGTGACTTTTCACTCGTTCAAAACAAGGAAAAACTGTCGATTCACTATTATATGCACACTCGTCGATCACTGGCTTGATATTCAATAAGAGAGAGAGAGAGAGAGAGTGAGAAAAAAGAAGCGAATGAAAAAGAAAAAGAAAAATGAAGAAGGAGGAGTCGCAAGTACCTGCGGGAAGAGCGATGCTCGACTAACGACGTTCGCCGATGAACTACAGCGCTTTCCTTGGCCCGGTACTCCTATATATACACAACGAGCCACGCCGCCACCACACGACTCTGTATACACCCATATATACGTGTATATATATATGTGTGTGTATGTGTGTGTACGTCCGTTGAATCCTTTCCGGACTTTCCGAGTCGCGCGCGCGCACCTTTTGCTGGGGATTATATATCTGTATACACTACCGGCGCAATGCATCGCCGAAAAATGCAGTTCACACGGGAGGTTGCTCAATATCCATGCATGCGGCATGTGACATTTCTCTCGCGCGAGAGAAAGAGAGAGGGACGAGGCAATCTGCTATACCTTATACATGTGAAATCGTTTCGTTACCGGTCACGCGCCTCTTGACTGGAATGTTCCTTCATCGGCCCGGAGCCCACCAGGTTTTTCGGTGTATATTCAAGGTTAAGGATGTGCGTGTTTTGTACAAGTGTGTATATGTGGCCGATTGAGTTGTCCAGCCTTCGATTTCGTTCGATGAAAGTTCTTTGACGTTCGGCGACGAATACTCGGCAATTGGATGGAAAGTTAGAAATGAAAACATTTGTCGGGAAGATTGGAGGGTGATTTTCGGTGTGAACAGGTGTAACTGTCGCAACGATGAATATGAAACATTTGGAGGATGATTGGTATAAGATTCTTTCGGTATGCGGGTACAATGTCTCAATACCGCTATAGATTTCGATCGCGTTTATTTATACTCTATTTCAAAACTATATGTATGTTAACGGAGATAGAAGCAGTCGGTGAAATGAAAAAATTGTGAAAACTTGACTAAATTCCTTCGACGTGCACGAAAATTAACGTCTACGAAAAATTTTCATTCGAAGAATGCATTTGTAGCAAATGGAAGTAGTGCGTCTGACTTAAAATGGTGCGCAACTCGCTGTAACGAGCGCAAGAAACAAACCAAAATATTAAATATACATTAGCTGCTAGGATTCAGCTGATTTGATATTTCTCTTCCGCGTTTCTTATTATGTCTATCGAGTTCCAGGCCGATGGTAAAGACAAAATTGCCGTTGTGGTTTTGATCCTTGGGGGAACTCCGAAACATTGTTATAATCGATTACTTCGCGATTCGAATGCGACGCAATGATGCAATGCTAACTCGACTAAGCTGTACAATAACGGATTTCCAATTTTTAACCATTGGATTGGATTGAGAATAATAAACATAATTTAGTAATTAAAGTATATGACAATTTGAATAATTTATACGGCCGATCGCGGGTTTTACACATTTTGCTTCATAATTGCGAATTGTACCTCGTTACGATGGCCACTCATCATTAATAACTCACGTGTCAATTTTGCGAGATTCGCCCCTTATCGTTTTTTTTTAAATTAAAGTCTGAATCGCGGTTTACATGTGTTCTGGCCAAATATGTGTTGTGTTCTTAATGGATTTTATTGTAATATGACTTTTTTCATAGTCTATCCATTGACTTGTTTCTCTATGTCCAAATAAACAAATGAACTCAACTAAAAGTTATTGTCAGTTATACAAGACTCGATTGATTTTCTTATTAGTTATATTGATTAAATAGTTAACAATTTAAATATTTATTTTTTTTTGTAAATGGTATTTCGAAAAAAGGCAAAAGACTATACAGTCAATATAATTTTTGTCCTTTTACGATTTCACGTATAAATAAAAGATATACGTGATTCGTATTTACTCAAGTAGTATCATCATTTTCTATTAGTCTGAACCGAGTGAACTTCATCATGTTATAAGGAAAACCTAGTGAAAGCGCATCTTTCAAATTCTTATCACGGATTCTCATTAAAGCAAAGTCGTCTAAGTAATTCCGTAATATTTTTCGGATAACATCAAATAGTGAATACATACCGTAAACCAGCTCATCAGTTTATTTTCAGTAATTCGTTAACTATTTTTTGTTCATTACACTTTATTACTCGTAACTCAAAGTGGCATTATATTATATTATAATTAACACGTTATTACAAGTTAAAATCCACACATTATCACAATCCATAATATCCCGGGTTATTATTGCTGCGCCGTATACAGCACAATAGCAATTCGATAAATCTCGTCTCGAGTTTTTGAGCATACTTGTGCGTTCCGTCAATAAATCGTCTTCCCCGCGCCGAGTGTATTCCAATTGTTGTGTCAACATCGCCTCCGTGAATTCCTCCCGTGGCAGCCGAAAATAAAAAATTCCCTCGACAAAAAAGGTACAGCTTTTTTCTAGTCAAGGATGAACCGCTGATTTTTTGCACGTGACTTGCTTAGCTTTGGGCTTCTTACTCTCTTGGCCATCCACTACCTACATGGGGAACTTTTTGTTTTCTTTTTACATTTGCCTGTATACGCCTTTTTTTTTAGGTTTTATTATCGTCACTGTTTTGTAGCGCACAAAAAATGTATTGAATTCATACGTGTATCGTTGTTCGTAATGATTATTCAATAGGAAAAACAGAGTATTATTGACACACTTGTGTAGGTTTGATTCGTTGAAGTTCTGTGCGGCTAATCAAAATTAATATACTGTATTTAGCATAATATTATATTCCTTCCTTGATTATTCAAAGTTCCACTGAGAAAATCAAAGCACAGCATCCGGCAGGATATTATATAAATTTTAATCTAAATTTGCAATTTTGGAGAGATACTCTGTTGCAATTTCCAATTGTAATTTCATTTATATTTGAAATTGTAATTAGAAAATAATGAAACGAGCTTGTAGCCGAGGTAGATTTATTTCATATATCAATTAGACTTTTAATCTAAAGAACACGGACTTTTCCGCAAATTAGAAAACGAACCTGACCCTGGACAAAAATCTGCTTTCCTATACATAAATCATCGATATACGAAAAATGACAATCAACGCCTCTCCAGCTCACTCCCAACAATTTGTTCAATAATTTTTATCCAACTTTCCCCGTCGCACTTTCAATACAGCCTCATTATTCCCCTTATCTTACGCACGCAAATTCCTACACCAAAAAGTCCTCGCGATAAGGAAGAAGAACAAAAAAATCTAAAAAAGTACATACCCACCGGGTAAAGAAAGAAAGAAAACAAAAACGCCGCTATCGAGGAGAAAGTCTTCGTCATCCCACATTCAAAAGTATATGCATACACACGATGACCGATAAAAGAGATTTTCTTTCGTCGCATTACAATACAAATTGCCTTTTTTTATTATATCAAATGAAACAATCGTGTGTTTACGTTTGGCGATAAACTTTTCCTACTATCTGACCGATCGGTGCACGAAAAATCGTGCCTGGCCGAGAGAGAGTGAAATAAGCGCAGGTGAGAGAGAAAAAGAGAGAGAGAGAGAGAGAAGACACGCCGAAATATGGGCCATCGCGAAATGCACCGGCTTGTACCACATTCACTTCTTCGTGCACTTGTATAGACCGTCCCTTTTTTTTTCCTTTTGAAGGTGCATACAACGTTTTCTGCGGTCCATCGTCTGCGAATGATTTATGGACTGGCTTTTACTACTGCATCTCGTGGGAATTTCGTTTTAATTCAATAATTGGACTTTGGATTTCGGTTCGTTGCTACTATTAGGGCTATAAATTGGTTTTTATGTCTGTTTTGATTTTTTTTTCTTTTTTACTTTTTGAAAATTGACCAATTTGCACAATTTAGCCAATTTGATAATTAACGGCGAAATGAATAACTGTTTGCAGATTTTACGTAAAAATCATAAATTCAGCGAGTTATGGATAATTTAAATTTATATGTTTTAAGCGAAATATCGTTGCGCGACACGCACGGTAACTATTGCTACTTTTGGTAATAAAAAAAGATATACAATGCCAAAGCCCAATTATTTTCTATACACTCTTTAATTATTTCCCAAATTCTACTGCGATTAACTTTTGTAAAGACTGGCAATTAGTAGAACTCAATATGGCTTCTCGGTAGAAAACGAAAACATATTTACGATATTTATATTCAACGTCACGATAATTCGATATTCATATATGTAATATAGAAAAAAAATTTGTCGAGATTTATTATACGTTCCGGTATTCCATAAATATTATTTCGCATGAGTCAAAAATTCATGGATTGCTTTGGAATTTACGTGTATATATATAATAGTTGCATAATTTATAAGTAAGACGAAAATAAAAACTAATGGGACCACAAATAACAGCATCTATGGAATCGATGAGTCCGAGAGAAACAAAATTAGCTTCACGTTTTAATTGTATACTCTATAGGCGCGCAAACAAAATTTGAAGAGACATAAAATAGAATGAATTTCGCGTATTTACCGATTCACTTGACGTCGCCACCGTTATTTAAAGACCTTCCTTTGAAAAAATCAAAATATAAAGTAGCAGCGAATCGCGTTACATCATTGTGGAGAACGTAAATCACAGTCGTTTTAAATTTAGTATTGAATCTGCACGTTTAGATGTATAAAAAAAGGTATAGGAGCGAGAGCGATATTAACCAATTAGCATGAGTAAAAAGCAATGGTAATATCGCGTTTGCGATACATTAATGATAGCGCTTGTAATATATGATGAGAATGAGCAGAGCCGGAAACTAAAATACTTATTGTGTTCCATTTGTCTCGATCGTTAAATAACTACAGATTCAATTGATTTTGTTTTTAATATACATTTTTTACTTTTGTTCCATTAAATATGCACAAAAAATTTATAATAATTTAACAGTAAGTTTCAAGCTCTAAATATTCTCCTTAAAACTACAGCAAACCAAAAAATCTAACCGAAAATATAAAAAAAAAAAAGTCGTACCTATCGAATACCGATTATCGCAAAGAAGATCAATCAGTGAACCGATCAATACGCTCACATCTAATCCTTCAAGACCAATCATTTTCACTTTCACCTGTTCATCCGACCTCCCCATCGTATCTAATCCCCCCCGTCAAACATCCATATAGCGATACAAAAAGCCATCTTCTCTCGCTCGCATTTGCACACACACACACACACATACACACACCTACAGAACGAAAGACGAAGAAGAAGAAGAAAAAAAGGAAGGCCCATCGTACCGCCACGCCCATGCAAATTTCGAATATACATTATTCCCCGGTACGGCGGCTGCTTTCGATTTTCTCTATTCGTTAGCGTCGCATTAATTATAATATGTATGCCGCGCGCGCGCGAGCCGACGGAGAAGATTTCACGGATACATCGCGATAAGCTTATATTATACGCGCGTGCGTGTGTGAGCGCGCGAGACGCGACGAGATATTCCCGAGAATATGAACTACCGAGTGTGCGGTATGGAACGAGAGGGAAAAAAAAAAGAAAGTCCGGAGGAACGTGCGTAGAAGACGATAGACGCGATGTGTGCGATGCTGCCGTCTGTGCGTTTGACGGGATTTGTGTGCTCAAGGGCTCGATAATGTGCCAATGGACAACCGGTGCGATTGGAGACGTTAAGATTGACGTGTTGAATTTTTTGTTAATGTGGAAATGAACGTGGGACTAAAATGTATGAATTTTTATCGACAATTATACAGTCTCGTATATTATCTATTTTAGAAGTAATTATCACCCGTATACTAACCAAGAGATAGAACAAAAGCAGCACGCGAATACGCGCAGACGCGCAAACACTGTCCATTTTCGATATTAATTATATTCGCGAAAAATGTTAGCGGGTTTCGAAAAATTTCCTTCCGACGCCCAAAACTTGAATTTCAGAAAAATCCTAATATCAAAGCCATGTTCGATTTACTCCCTATGCGAATGGACCGGTAAGAAATTTCGATTGCATTTGAAAAAGACAAAATAGTCGCTCGCGACGCTCCCATTTTCTTCAGAATTCATCATCTGCAAATTACAGCGTGCTACATAATTGCATAATTGCCCGTAACACCTTATGTCTGCTGTTTAAGGTGCTCGCGACTTTTCTAACCTGGATTCAATTCCATATTTGAAGTGAAAGTTTTTCTTTTTTAAAAAGCAGTTCATATGTAAAATTACTATGGGCTCGTTATTAAGTAAATAAGACACGCTCTTTTATTTTTCGTTCAGCTGTAAAGACTGTAGAGTGAAATTCAATACCTTGCTCTCATTGTCGTTCGTTTTGTTTTGCATTCGTATTCTTGTATTGTTTTGGCCGCGTGCAAAGCAAAAATTAATCATAAATGCTTTCTTTCGTTCCGTCTGCGGATTTTCTAAATAAACCAGAAATGCAGATGTTTTCTTTTTCTAAGAAATATGTATATTCGAAAATAGTTTTTATCGCGAAACATTCTTTAATATTCTGTTGTAATAAACTATATTATAATTATTTTAATAGCTTCATGAAGCTTATCTATGTTTTTCCTCGAGTTGTATAGCTCTGGAAACTTGAATTTTCATACAATAATATGCACGAATTAGTCAGCTATACTTAAAAGTAAGAATGTAAGTACGCTTAACGATTAAAAGCAAATTAAATATACTCCAATAGTTTCTAAATCCGTTTGATAGAACTCCAAGTATTCTACAGACATCTGCAAAGATTAATTAAAGCCATGCCTATAAAAGTTTAACGATCACATCTAAAAAAGGCCTCCACTCCAGGACAGTCGCGAATGATCAACCGAGCCACAGGATATATCCAAAGAAGAAGAAAGGAAAAAGAAAAAAAAGAAAAATAAGCAATCACGTACACGCATCAAGAAAGCACGACATTGCTTGGACACAATTGTCCGCGCCTCGCGATCAATATCCATGCAAATGAAGCGCGCGATCGGCATTTGTGGATGTATTAATTCAAATCGATGCATAAAACACACACGGACACACGTATGTATATATATAGATATCGAACGATGTGTGCGTTCGGCGAAAGTCCTAACGCGTAAAAGTTCAAACACCGAAATAATACAAGCGTAAGTATAAGCCCTGAGCAAACGATCTTCTTTGGTTTTCGTTGCGCGTGCACGTGAAGTTTAATGGACCGAGAGAGAGAAAAGAAAAGTACCGCTAATTTCGCTTCTCGATCTCTTCTCCCCCTCTCTCTCTTTCTCTCTCTCTCTCTCTCTCATTCACTCTTCGCGCTTCTCGGAAAGAAAGGAGTAGATGGCAAAAGACTTTTAAGCATCTCGAGGCTTTGTGCTGTTCGGTTTTATCTCTATACTGTGTGCTTAACGATTGCTGCGGACTCTCCGAGCGACATTTTTGCGGTGTGTTGGTATAGGTATATATATTCATGCGCGCGAGAAAGTCGCTGAGAGGAGTTGATATCGCAACGAGACTTTTTTTTCGGTTTTGGGGGGAAAAATCGTACGATATCGCTGCGAGGTAAAGGTTGTACTTGGACATTTTCTACATAAAGTTTGAGAAAATGATGAGAAAAAGGATGCCATTGCGGCAGACCAAAGTAAAGAAATCGGTAGGCATTACTTGCGAGCATGTCGATATATTATATACATACATATATATGTGAGTCCATGCGCAAAAGGGTCTATGAAGGTCTATGAAGTTTATGCACCCTTTACAGCTGGTTACAGCAAGACATTACATAGTTTTCAGTGAAGTTTTTCAAAACTTTTCTAAATAATTGTATTATATTTTTGTTGTATTTTATACAAGCTTCCCTATGTAGCTTGTATGAGTATATAATTAAACGATGTTTCTACTATCAAATTGAATTTCGAGTGAAATGTCGCAGTTTTTACTCAAATTAAGCCGCATTAAAAAGTAATAGATTTATATTAACAATTTATATTGTATAATTTTTACAATAACTACCATAACTACCAATAACGGTTCAATCGTTGGTATAGAATAATTGAAAATTTTGCACGAATATTGTAACCGCCAATGTTTTTATGTAAAAATTACAAAACAAGATTGTAAATTAAATGATTCAATTGTAAAATACCACCGATTGCAATCTGCATTCTTAAAGTTAACAAAAATTCTAATCTTATTGAAGGGCTATATTTCATTAATTTATTATATAAATATTTATAGATTTATTTATAAACACTATAGTCAGAATAATATTTCTGCGTACTGGTAAGGCAGAAAACTAATTGAGTGTAACCGTTCAACCGATCATCGAAACGAACCGCCATTATCAGTAGATTTTGAACTTTTACCTACAGTTGGCAGAAGATAGAACTGCTGCATACATTTCACCCACATTTCACCTGCAATTCTGCATTATATACTTTATACAAGTATATGCTTTACGCATTATAATTATTAAATTTTTAAATAATATGTATCGTGACTTTGGAATTATACACACTTATCGGATGATGAAAAAATTATTATAAAATATCTATCATAAATTAACAGTAATCATTTTATGTACTTTTTAATTTTGAAACTTATTTTATCTATATCATTAAGATAATTTTTAAATTATTATATACCTTTTTCATATTTTGTTTGGAACTCCGCTTTTTGTTTTTATTTCTTTTTTTAAAGATAATAATGGCCTCTCCAATTTCTTTTACGGAAAATAAAAATCGTAAGATATCTATATAAATAAATGAATTATTTGATGACAGATATTGTCAGAAATAGATTTTCTATGAAATTCTTTTTTTAAATCGATTTAAAGAAAACCGAAAAAAAACCATTAAATAATTCGTAGAAAACAGAATTTTTAATATGTATTTGTTTATAGTTTACTTTATTTATTAAATTATTTATTTTACCTTTTGAAGAATTAGCTCTTATACAAACGTGTAAATCAAAACACTCATGTATAAATACGATCATGCATAAATATAAACATTCAACACATTAAGGGTATCATTTTAAATTCGTATTATTATTATATTTTTATTCCTCTTCCAAAATCGAGTTATATTTATTATATATACTTCGATATATATGTATAATTATAAATATAGATAACTATATTTATACGTATATAAATGTAAGTATATAATTATATATCTATAATCTTACATCTAGACACACATGGAGAAAATTGAGTACTTACTGACAGTCAATTACAGTGGGAAGGACCCCGCCAAAATCGAAATTTCATTGCGCTTAAAAACACATGCATTTAATTAGTTACACATTACTTCGCTATTTGAGGTAGGCATAATTTATAATAGACACCTACATAATCATGCTGCTTGCTTAAATTAATTTTTTATCGTACTTAACTAAAAAAGCGTGATATGTTACGCACATTTAAAGCGTATGTTATTGCACCTCATTGTTTACATTACTACTTCAGATTCAACGACTTTTTAAACTTTTACCATCACATAATTGTATATATATATCTGCATTATGACGGTCAGGCGTCACCTTACAGAGATTTTCAAATTTCAGAATGTGAATTAAGAATTGAGATGCGTGTGTGCAAACTGCGCACACAGCCGTAAGATCGCGAAGACTGACGAGTGGCGAGTAGCGAAGAACAAAATTGTATTAGGTATGCGTGTACGGATAGCTCGATCCCGTGAGAACATCCAGAAAAATCTCTGGTATTGCGTGCCTTTTTCCAAAATTTCCATGATCGGAAAAGACATTCGGAATTTTCGGAGCGGAGGGTTCGGTCTTACGTACACGCATATATGTATAGTGTGTAAAGTATCTACCTAGTTGATATATCAATATCGTACATAAGTACGTAGTCGTACACATATAACCTATATATATATACAAAGCTCCAGATGTAAAAAGGAATTAAAAAAGAGTGAGTAGGAGCAGCTGCGAGAAAGAGCGACAAAGATAGAAAAAAAAATGCGAATGAACGACTGCAGTGTGTGCGTGTGTAGTGTAGTGAGTAAGTAGTGGGTGATCGAGAAAAATAAAGAGACGGAGAAATTGATGAAAACTTCGCGAGTGTGCTCGCGAGAGGTTAGTTTGTTATCGGTGTGCATGAAAGAGTACAAGAAGTTTTGCAACGTTGAGCCGCAAAAATGTTGAGGGAACATAGGAGAGGTTAAGTCAGACGGAAAAGACGGAGATAGCGATAGGAAGGAGTTAGGAGAACAAAAAGACAAGGGCGCATAGGGGAGAATAAGAAGAGAAAGAGAAAGAAAAAGGTTCAAACGACTCTCTAAAATCTTCGTATATCGCAGTGTTTTTAATATACAAAATATAAGGAGATAGAGAGTGGAGACCAGAGCCAAATTGTAAAATTTTATAAATTTTGAAGAATAGCTAATTAATGAGTAGAGTTTCGTATTTATAAGCTATTTCAGTTTTAGACAGTATAATTTTGAAGGCCTAAAGTTAAATAAGAATACTAATGCTAAAAGACTAATGTGGTCAAGTTGAAAAAGTGGAAATATTGCTGTAGGAGGTATACATAGTTATCTGGCGTAGATCATCGAATACACCCTAGCCTGCAGATTGAAGAATTTGCTAAAAAAAAAAAAAAAATACCCATCGATAGATCTTAAAGTGCTCCGTCGATCGGTAACATTTTTATAAAGTGCTCCGTTTTAATTTTGTAAAAAAAAAAACGGTAACTTTCGCATATTTAAATGTCCATATTTCTTAAAATAAGAACTTTTTAAGCATGATTTGAGTACCAAAAAAGTGCTCCATGCCCAATGGAAAGTGCTCCGTAGCTAAAAATTGAATATTCATAATTTTTTGGTTTAGAAAACGCAAATAAGATATGCAGGACATGCGCAACACGATATATGGTACACGGTGCACGGTGCACGGTGCACGATTCATAAAAAAAGAAACCGCCGCAGACGAACAACATTGGGGTCAGGGGTTTAGAGATTTTTGATTATTTTTATATAGAAGAAACTTATTTAATCAGAGTGATTATTTCTTTAGTAACACGAAAAATATATGTATATATAAAGATAATTTTTTTCTATATAAAAATAAACGAAAACCCCGAAAACCTTTTTTATGTACCATGCATGCACCGTGTATGTACCGCGTATCGTGTGCACACTTTGCGCATGCGCTGTATATCTTATTCGAATCTTCTAAACCAAGAATTGATTTTTATTTTTTATTAAATAAAAAATTATCGATATTCAATTTTTAACTAAAGAGCACTTTCCATTGACAACGGAGCACTTTTTTGCCACCCGAATCATGCTTTAAAACTCCTTATTTCAAAAGATATAGATATTTAAACATGCGAAATATACCGATTTTTTTTTGCTAAATATAAAATGGAGCATTTCATAAAAATGTTACCAATCGATGGAGCAATTCAAGATCTATCAATAGGTATTTTTTTGTTTGCAAATTTGTCATACTGCAGGCTGGGGTGTACTCAATGCGATCCAAGAAAAAATTGGGAAATTAAACGGAAGATCACAACAGGAAGGTGAATTAGAAGAGCAGGTTAGGTGAGCCATCAAGCCCGGACGGCCGGGCAATGAGCTCTTATGTCCAGGTTGGGTAGGACGCAGGTTTTGGCTACAGACTACAGCCATCACCATCGACATCAGCAGGCAGGTAGCTCAAGTCAGCAGCTGCACGAGCTCCAAAGCCAGCTTGGTGTTTGTGGTACAGCTGCCAAGCGTTCCAGGTACAATTCCAGCGAGAGCGAAGCTTTTGACAGCACGATGACTGACACTGCCGCTACAGCAACCTCTCCGGGTAACGGTGCGCAAAATAAAAGACCAAACTTCTCTTTGGCTGTAGCCAATCCTAATGGTGTTAACAAAATAACACAAAGCTTAGCCACTGGTAAACCTGGCACTGCCAAGAAACTCATCATAAAAAATTTTAAGGGTATGTATTTATTGACTAATCATTTATTTATTAAATATAGAAATTGTTTACACTTTGTAGTCTGTATTTATTACTTTAAATCGGAAAATTTAGAGAATTTTATTAATGTAATTAAATAAAGATTTTATTTGTCAAAGGGATGATTCCTTAAATATAAAAATTAAACTAACCTTCAATTTTTGAAAGTTAAAGTAATATCTGTAATCTGAACTAATTCACATAAAAATAATTACTGTGCTTATTTATAAACATAAATTGATTCTAATTACTCAAGAAGCCTATTCAAACATACAGTTTCCAATTTTAGAAAAGAATTAAAAGAATGTTTACCTTGAAAATTCTTTGCCAAGAAAAAGACCTTGAAAATTAATGCACTATGTCTCTGATAATTGTTAGTATCATCCTAAATGGAGTATTAGTAATTTCAAAATAAAGTTTTATTGTAAGATTGATTCTTTACAATTTTTCTTTGCTAAAACAAAGGAACAAATAATTGATTTTAGTTTGTTAGTTTTTATTAGTTATAACAGATTTAAAATTAAATTTTTTATTCCATAACCAATAAAAAGAATGCTTTAGATTTTATTTAGTAAAATGTATTCAAATTTCACTTTTTTATTATTTAATAGATAAACCAAAGCTTCCGGAGAATTATCAAGAAGAAACATGGGAAAAACTTCGAGAGGCAGTTGTTGCTATACAAACCAGCAAAAGCATACGCTACTCCTTAGAGGAACTGTATAAAGCTGTAGAAAATATGTGCAGTCACAAAATGGCATCAACTCTCTATAGCAATTTGACAGTGCTTGTGGAAACACATGTCAAGGCTAACATAGAACAATTTTTAGCTGAATCTATGGATAGACACATTTTTTTGAAAAAAATGAATGAATGCTGGCAGTCACACTGTAGGCAGATGATCATGATTAGGAGTATATTTCTTTATCTAGATAGAACCTATGTTTTGCAAAATCCTAGTATCTCATCTATCTGGTAAAATTTATTTAAAATATATCTGGTGATATCTCAAATTAAAAATAAGCAACAAAATATAAGTTTAATAATTCTTTCAGGGATATGGGACTGTACCTCTTCAGACTGCACATTGTACTCAATAATTTGGTACAAACCCGCACAGTGGAGGGTCTCTTAATGCTAATTGAAAAAGAACGCCAGGGTGACACAGTAGATCGCACCCTTCTGAAATCTCTGTTACGAATGCTCTCTGATCTGCAAATCTATCAGGATGCTTTTGAGACTAAATTCCTGGTAGCCACAGAAAGGCTGTACGCTGCAGAAGGACAGAGGTTAATGCAGGAACACGATGTTCCAGAGTATTTGGCTCATGTTGATAAACGCTTACAGGAGGAGAACGAAAGACTTCTGCACTATTTAGATACTTCCACAAAGTAATTTACAAATTTATTTAGTTGAGATTGATAGAGTTATCTTGAGAATCTTTGTTTATTGTAATTTTTTTATTAACATTATTTTAGATGGTCATTGATTCACACAGTAGAAAAACAATTATTATCTGAGCATGTCAGTAGCATATTGCAGAAAGGATTAAGTGGATTATTGGATGAAAATAGAATCAGTGACTTGTCTTTACTATACAATTTGTACAGTCGTATAAAAAATGGTTTAGTGGAACTTTGTTTGAACTTCAACTGTTACATAAAAGTAAATATTTTTAATCTGAGATCGATTATAACACATTTTGTTCTTACTATACATGTTTCTTTACATTAACATTTCTGTTTACAGAAAAGAGGTAAAACTATCGTTATAGATCCAGAGAAGGATAAGACTATGGTACAAGAACTGTTAGATTTTAAGGACAAAATGGACAATATTGTCAACACATGTTTTCATAGAAATGAAAAGTTTGCAAATAGCTTAAAGGAAGCTTTTGAAGCCTTCATCAATCAAAGAGCAAATAAACCAGCTGAACTCATAGGTAAACTTCAGATTTCACATTTGTAAATTTTGTTCGTAAAACATAAAAATGTTTACGTAAATTCTTAATAACTATCATTAATGTATCCCATTGGAATTTCCTCACTAACAAAACAAATCCTTAGCAAAATTCGTCGACTGCAAGTTACGTGCCGGCAACAAAGAAGCGACCGAGGAGGAGCTCGAGCGTTTACTCGACAAGATTATGGTTCTATTTCGTTTCATCCACGGCAAGGATGTATTCGAAGCTTTCTACAAAAAAGATCTCGCTAAGCGTCTGCTGGTTGGCAAGTCGGCTTCTGTGGACGCCGAAAAATCAATGCTCTCAAAACTCAAGCAGGAATGCGGCGGTGGATTCACCAGCAAACTTGAGGGAATGTTTAAGGACATGGAGCTAAGTAAAGACATAAACATTGCGTTTAAACAGTACTCAGGTAATTTGCAGAACGAGTTGATAGCGAGCAATTTAGATCTGACGGTATCGATACTCACAATGGGATATTGGCCGACGTACCCAGTTATGGAGGTCACCCTGCCGGCAGAAATGGTCCAATATCAGGATATATTCAATAAGTTTTATTTGGGCAAGCACAGTGGTAGAAAGCTGCAGTGGCAGCCTACCCTTGGACATTGCGTATTAAAAGCTTGGTTCAATCAGGTACGCGTTAGGATCTTTTCGCTTTCCTTCTCTCTAATTATTTTCTAATATGATCCACTATTACCCTATCCTACCATTTCTAGAAGTGGTAATGTAATATTTTATATATTTTTGTCATTAGGGAAACAAAGAGTTGCAAGTTTCGCTGTTTCAAGCACTGGTGCTAATTTTGTTCAATGAAATTGATACTCTGTCCTTTGAGGAGATCAAGGCCGCTACGAACATCGAGGATGGTGAGCTTAGACGGACGTTACAGTCGTTGGCTTGCGGCAAGGCTCGTGTGCTACAGAAAAATCCCAAGGGTCGCGACGTTGCCGACCACGATGTATTTATTTTCAATGCTGATTTCACCAACAAACTTTTCCGAATAAAGATCAATCAGATTCAGATGAAGGAAACGGTGAGTTCCTGTATACGTTCTTTATTCAAGTTGATAGAACTAAATGCTTTAGAAATATAATTGAAGTTTTTTCACGATAATATTTTAAAAATAAATAATAGATTAGCTATACTAGACAAACCCAGTAATGTGTATTATCACAATTAATTAAAATACTTTATATTAATATTTTATTTAGAATGAAGAACAAAAAGCAACAGAAGAGCGGGTATACCAAGACAGGCAGTACCAAATAGATGCAGCAATAGTTAGAATTATGAAAATGAGAAAAACTCTGACGCATAATCTTCTTATAAGTGAGTTATACAATCAGCTTAAGTTCCCAGTAAAGGTACGTTTATATTAAATGAAAAATAGAAATTGTTAAAAATTTTCTCTAATTTTAGAATCTATTTCGACATTTATTAATTTTTTTTTTATGTTTTAGCCTGCCGATTTGAAAAAAAGAATAGAGTCGTTGATCGACAGAGATTACATGGAAAGAGACAGGGACAATGCGAATCAATACAACTATGTCGCGTAACCACGTAGTGGAAATGCCAAAGTTACATCGTATTGGATGGTGGTGAGAGTTTTTAATAAAAAACAAATGGAAATGGTATTGATAATTAACGAGAAGAGAAAGGGAGCATAAAACATGGAAATAACGAACTAATTGCAGTGACGTTTGTGACAGTGGGTGTGAAACAAAAGAAAATAGACCATCAAAAAATCGTTCGATAACGGGCAATACTTAATTAAGGACGTCACATTTTTTATCAGCAGAGACTGTATTTTGGACTTCTTCGACCTTTGTGGGCGATCATATTACTGATTAGTTTATATCAGCAGTAAGAGCGAAACTATCTGACGAAGTTATCCTCTTTTGAGTGTATGTCGAGTCCTTTTTTACCGACTCTCTGATATTTTTGTAATTTACTCAATTGTTACGAATTTTTTATCAAACTTCGAAATATAATTAAGTATATTATTTATTAGAAAATCTATAGTAACTTTTTAATAAAGAATAGTTGATCAAAAATTTAAAATTTTATAATTCAATTCTCATAAAATATTACTGTAGAAACGACAGGGAAAGAATTCTGATAGTAAATTTTGTTATTGTCATAAAAAAAATGTAATAATTGATCCAGGAAATTAAATATTAAAAAGGAAAAGTAATCACGCGAATAAAATTAAAATAATCGAAGTGTCGGTAAATTAAGTGCTAGATAAACTTTTAAAAAACCTCTAAAATGCTATGCGTTTTATAAGTACATGTAAAATTGTAGCAGGTGGCGGATTCGTGTGCCCGCACACAGAAATTGGATAAAATATCGGCTAGCATATGACTCCGCCCTGAGTTACAAAATAGAAAATGAAACGAATCTGCACTTGGACAGAGTATTGCAATTGCTTATCTTAGCTTAAAAATGTCTATACTTCATGAGAAACAGAAACAAGGGCTAAATATTTTTTTCTGATTCCTGCAGAGAAAGGAAGCTAATGTGCGTAGTAACTGTGAAAATGGAGAGGTTTCGCATGTCGTTGAAAACGTGTATTCTGCGAAGCCACGCAATTTATAGAGTAATGAATTTTTTTCTTGTAATTGATTTGATCAAGAATAATGTATTTATCTTATGTACAAAAAAAACTAATTCTTCGATTCTTTCGGATATTCAGTTTTCGATTTACAAGGCTATTAATACCCTGTAAATTATAATTATTTGTATAATAAAAATGAAGAGTAAAAATTGTTCGGTAATAATGGTAGCGCAACGGAATTTTTAATCCCTAATTTACAAAGCAATTAACTATGTACTTTCAAGTTTGATATCTGAAAGAAGTAAACAAATACTTGTATAAAGTAATGTATCCAGTGTTTCTTTGTGAATAATTATATTGAAAAAAGAAAAAAAATATTAAAAAAGATAATCATAAATATAAATACTATAGGTTCATTTTTAAATATTCAAAGTTTGTAATCAATAGTACATTTTTTTGAGAGATGTAAAAATTGTGAGGATCGCTTTAATCCTATTATTTTACTGGTTTATTCCATATTGAATTATTCCAATATTTTTGCTTTTATGCACTTTTCAATTGCATTATCTTGGATTTTTGGAAGAGACTGCATTAAGAAAAGCGGTTTTCTTTTCTCTGAGTTGTCCGTTATACTGAGGGTGAAAGAAATTTTTTAAACTGTCAATCAGTAGGACTGCCTTTGAATTTATATGCCAGGATTATTGTCTTGAATCGGAAGTAAAAAAAATATATTACAAAAATTATTTTTATGTAACAGATTCATAGGATGTTTGTCGAAGTTGTAAATAGTAACAGGTACTTGTAATAAAATAAATAAAACACAAAGTTTTCATTTATTTCAATTTTTCCGTTTAGTTTTTTTTTTTTGTCACGTACGGCCACGTGGTTTCCAAGAAACCTCAGTCTGCGCGACCCCGACTTCCGTCGGAGCTTCTACTACCTCGGCAACTACCGATCGCCCAAGGATCGTTCGCTGAGCTCGGTCAGGAAAGCCCGACAGTCGCCGGGAGTCCGCGCAGCGAGCATTACTCTCTCTCATCTCGACATATTAATAAACAATCGATCTAGCTAAATCAATCTTACAACTTATTTCCTTGATCTCGCCCTAACGCTTGGAGAACTCCGCTGCAGGCCAATCGCGACCATACCCCAATCTCCTGTCACAGTATAAACTACTTTCCCTTTTTTCATTATAAGTTAAAGTTTTCTTTTTGTATTTTACATTTCAAACAAACTATATTATTCTGCGATGGAATTAACCTTCTTGTTACAAATTAATTACCGATTTTTGACAAGTTTTAATGTAAAGTGAAAGAAATTTCCCTCTCAGAACCAAAGTATTGAAATTTTATATTAATTTCTATTTTGAATTGAGTGGTTTTTATAAAAAAAATAAGTCCTTAAATAATAGAAATTTTATATGTGGATAGTGAGAATTAATAATTCATAAAATTAAACTAAAATACTTTATATTTATTTTTAGCTTTATATTTATCTTAAAAAGTTTTAGCTATATATAAAGTCGTAGAAACATATGTATAAGTAATGTAGTTATTTATAATTTAACGGCCTTCGATTTGTAAATTATTTCTAAATAAATATACAAAAAATATACTTTATAATGTTTACATGTTCGCTGATAATGTACAAAACGCGTAACAAGAATTTTACATACAATTAATATTGTAATTTTATATTTAGTGGTTTCAAAAATCAAATTGATTCTTTTTTCATACAATCACTAATGATCATGATTCAACGTTTTCTATATGTTGATGGAACAGCATTAAAATGTTTTTTGTTAATAATTATTTTTATCAAGTAATATAAAAACACTTTTCTATTTCATCTAACAGAAATTCACTTTTATGACTTGAAAAGCAGATCATCTGAAATCACTGTAAGAGACTAGAATTGACAGAGGTTCAAATTAATGCATTTTATAAATATCTACTATATTTGTGTTGTTTCCGTCTTTTGAATTTAAAAAATAGTCCTACTTAATCCATTAGATAAGTACTTTATTTCCAATGCTTAGTCACTTTGCTCTTGATATCTCTGATTATGTCTGTCTTGGCGTCAATCTCATTGATAACGGATTTGGTGAAGTTCTCAGGACTGGCTTCTTGATTAAGGAAGTCAGCTACCAATTTCGAAGGCGGTTTACCACCGCCGTGTTCTAGACATTCACGCCTATAACGTTCGCCTGATGAACGACTTAACGGGTCTGCTTCAAAGTACGTTTGCCAAATCCAGCTAGCAATAGCTCGCGATATCAGATACGAGTAATACTTGGCGCCATAACCCACAAGATGGGAAAATCTCAGCTGCCAAGCCTAAGTAAAAAAAATAATTTCACAATTTAAATATTAATCATGAATTAGCTAAAGATATCACTAGTTTCATTTTATTTTACAATTTATGAGTTTTTTAGAGGGGTTCTCATCAACTGAATGTTTTGATGTTAATCAATTTTCAAATAAAATGAAAATATTGAAATCCCTTAAATGCAAAAGCGAAATTATTCAAGAGAACACAAATATAAATACATTAAACTTACAGTATTTGGGACGTAAGTCAGACCATAGTATTGATTTTGTATTTTTTCCAAAATATGTGTAGTTGATTCTGTTATTTTACCGCCATGATATACTTGATCTAACATACTATAGAACACTTGACTCTGCATTTCGGATGCTGGAAATAAATTCTTTGCAGCACAAATTTTGTGCAACATATTTTCTGGCATTTTCTCTCCAGTTGAAAAATGCTTTGCAAATAAAGACACAATCTACAAATATTAATTAATAAAATTTTCAATTTGAAGTACATAAAAGATAAACTGTCTTAATTTATAAACTTACTCTTGGATCACTAGCAAAGTATTCCATGAGAATGCTTGGCACTTCTGCGAAATCAGTACTACACCTTGTTCCAGTTACATGTTGATATTTTGTTCTGCCTAGCATAGAATGCAAAGCATGTCCCATTTCGTGAAATAAATTATCCACTAATGAAGGATTCAATAAGCTGGGAACTGATTTGTGTGGTGATGGCAGAGAGAGCATGAGTACAACCACAGGATTCTAAGCGATCATGGAATAAATACTTATTTAATGAATTTACTTTAGTAAATTATTATTACAATTTTTTTCGCAAAGTTAACATAAATAAAGATCAATTAGGAAATCACTTGAAATTTCCAAAATTAAAATTTTACCTGATACGACCCATCTGACAATTCTCGTCCACCTCTTATAGTAAAGTGGCAGTCTTGATTTGGCTTACATTTCCTATCAAAAAAGTCACAATAAATGTAGCCAAGTAACTTTTCATCTTGATCAATGACAGCCAATTTATGTACATCTGGTGCCCAGACCTCACCAGCCAAAGTAGACTGGTGTTCCAGTCGAACTCCATATAATGCCTGAGTTAGTAAATTTAGACCATCCATACAAGCTCCTAGGGAAAAATATGGAGCAAACTCTTCATTAGATGAGCCCAACCACGTTTTTCGTGTCTTTGAACACAAATATGCAGTGTCCCATGGCATTAATGGCTGAAATAGTTAATAGTATAGAATTAAAATTCATTTATTTATGAAATTTATTTATTTTTCTTGATTAAAATGAAATCAATAAAAGAGTGAAGAAAAGATAGATCGATACACACTTGTTTACTAGATGTCTCTAAATCTTTAATTTTCTGTAATTCAGCAAAATCATTGTCAGCTCTATCTATCAGCTCAGCATTCATTAGATTTAAAAAGTGATGTACACTTTCTGGCCTTTGAACAGTACTTTCACGGACAGCCCTGAAAATATGTTCCTCCTTTTTTTAATTCAGTTAAAGAGACAATTAGTAGAAAATATATTTTCTAAGATACTTACCTATGGGCATAAGTAGGAAATCCACAAATTTGAGCTAGATCATGTCTAGCATTTAGTAAGTCCTGAAGCAATTTTTCTTGTTTGGCATTGGGAAACAAAAATATTTTATATCCAGCTTCTCTTACTAATGTGTCACTGGATTCTGTATTTATACCACTCACAATAACATTTTTACTGTCATTGGGAAAACTGAGGACAGACTCTAATGATTATAAATTTTTATAAATAAAATTCATAAATTTAATTATTACAATTTTATTTTTACTTACTATTTTATGAGTTTTTCAGGCACATCATTTATGTTTATTACACGAGGTTCAACAGCACCAGACATGAACTTTTGACCTAACTACAAATAATTAGTATATTTAATACTAAATTATTTCTTAAATATTTTCTTAATTATAAACTCAACTAATAAAAAGCTGATTAAAAGTTTGTAAAATTGTACCTGCAGAATTTTATCATTTAGTTCTACTACTTTACTTCTTTGGGCTTCAGGCAAATGTATACCGCATTGTTCAAAGTCAAAAAGAAAAAGATTAGCTACATGATTATCAATTTCAGTGGTTTGCACAATATCTCCATGCTGAACAACATTAGATAATGCATCATATAACTGGCGATTGGTATTTAATCTAAAAACAAAATTACCCATTTCTAACAGTTACAAATACCAATAATGAATAAAAGTAGCTTAAATTAAATTAAAAATTTAATAATACCCTTACTTTTCCACAATACCACTTACTCCAATGCAAGCATCTTCTGCAGCTTGTGCAAATTGAGGATCTGGATGTGCCACTCTTATAAACTCTGCCATATCAGCTACTCTACAAAGAGCATCCGATAATTCATCAAAGATTTCAACCATTTTTCTAGTACGGTTTCCTTGACAATTGACAGCCTCATTGATCAGCTCTTCTGTGCGAATAATTGCTTCATTCTCAAGCTCCTCAAATCCACTTGCATATTGAAGTTCTGGAATTCCAAACAATCCCTAAAAGAATATTTTTTTTACATTACTTAAAGATCGATTTTCAGTTGCAAAATTGTATGGTTAATTGCGATACATATATTTTGATGATACACCTTTCAATCGAATCAAAAATTGGAAAACTAAATAACAGAAATATGCAAAAGTACTTATAGAGTTTATTTCCCACATTCTCTAACCTCCAAATAAATTGAAAAAAATAGATATATTTTCTTACACTCCTTATAAAAGCTATCAAATTTTCAAATCTAAGGGAAGATTATTGGCATACATAAAAATATATACTTACAGTTTCTTTGCGTCCAAAATTCAAGTCAAATATTCCCGATGATCTGGTATTAAAAGCAGTTGCAAGAGGCGACCAAGTACTTAGAACCCGTCCTCGAACTAATAGTCGCCTTCCCGTTATTATCAGACTTAACATTTTTCTTCTGTACAAGATATTGACTTTCTAATTAGGAAAAAATTTTCATTGTGCAGTTTGGAAAATCGCACTTAGCTGATTGATGCTAGAAGATGAGGGACAGACATTTTTATTTATAGTACCACGTGGGGTTAGAACAAATACGTATATATACGTATAGTAAATACTATACTATATTTCTATATAGCTATATTTAAGTATATATAGTATACCAGTCCTGCTCGGCCTGCTCCCGACATGAATATATAGGGAGATCATCAATTTCAATGTTAAAAAGGTGAGCTGCCGCGCATAAGGAAGAGACATGCGGTCCTGGGTTTTCTTAGCTTTCAGGAATTGCATTTTGGGCAAAATAATCAGACCCCGTGTATCAGGGTTTTATTGAACATTTCAAAAATCAGGTGAGAAATCAGATAACCATCAGGTGATTTTTCACCTGACTTTTTGATACAATAAATCACCTGATTTCTCATGTGTGATGTGATGAGCACAAAACTCGAATTACGTCAGATCTAGCGTGAAATATATGTGTCATCCGCGGATGATAACACCTAAGCAGTAACTTAGAGTCTATCTTTGTTGCTAATACCTAAGTTATTTACATTTTATCGTTTTTTTATTTTGTGAAATAAGTCCTATATGTCACGCTAGATCTGACGTATATAATTGAAATGTTATACCTACTGAAAATTTGAAATATCTTTGAATATTATTTTTATAAATGCCTTTTCAGTACGAAACTGGCGAATATAATCAACAATTCGCGTGCCAGAAGCGTGTAAAGGCCGCTTCGCATGAAGTGGAAGGGCGCGCTGTCGCGCAGTATAGCTGCCAACATTAAGCAGTGCGCGCCGAGTAATTTTTTCGGTTAGATAATTTTTTATATTACGTGAGATCATAAATTTACTTACTAATTTTGCAATAACATAGTTTAACATTATCAAATTGTTTCACTATTTTCAGGTTCTCAATGAGAGACATCAAAAACCTCCAAGTAATTTTTTCGACTATAAATATCTTCATATTACATGAGAATTTAAATTTGTTTATTAATTTTACAATAATATAGTTTACAATTGTGAAATCGTTAAACTATTTTCAAATTCTCAATTAGAGACATCAATAGCCCGTCAGTAAATTTTCGGCCTTAAATCTCTTCATATTACATGAGAAACTGAATTTGTTTATTAATTCTGCATTAACAATAATTTT